>JBBPNY010000639.1:0-13945 GCA_038091165.1 Rubroboletus pulcherrimus
GGGCTTCTATTGTTGGAGAATATCATCCCTTCGGAAATCCCGCCTGATCGCAATTCCTATTATGATGGTAAACATGGGATCCGCTGAGTTGGAACTACCACGAGGGTACTAAGTGTGTATTCTTTAGGTGTCCCTACTTCAACTCGTCAGCATGATACTTTTCGCTCTCTCCGTAAGTCAAGTTTACTCTGTAATTACCATGATCTAACCAGACTTTTTTCACAGGATGATTTTATCCCTTCCCTTTATTTCCTATCGTCATCCACCCCGACCCTCCAATTGTCATCCCAACCCTCGCCCTGGCTGGTGGTGGGCGCACAGTTTATTGTTTTGTTTCAGGCCATCTTGAACTTAGATACCTGGCAGATCTGGCTCGGAAGTAGTCTTGTGTGTGATGTGACAATTACGATCTGCATGATATTAAGTGTACGTCTCCTTGTGCTCTCTTTTCTAGGCCCGTCGTTGATGTCACACAGCTCCGTCCTTCCAAATCTCACTTCGGAAGCAACAAGTCCATCCTGGTCAAGTTAACCAGGTTGACCATAGAGACTGGTCTTGTGACGACTATAGCTGCGCTCCTGGAGCTCATTCTTGGAGTCGTTTATAAAAACACCTTTTATCATGTTGCCGTGTAAGTCTTCCCAGAAGTGGTCACAACGTGCTCGCTGATACCTGGCCAGGTTTTATGCCATATCAAAACTGTGTGCTATCAACATTCCACCATTGTCATCTGTGCTGATAGACATACAGCTACGCAAACAGTCTACTAGCATCTTTGAACTTCCGGCTTGTTCTCAGAAACCCGTCCAATCCAAGCCAGACGGCCATTGTCTTCGACGACGTGGCATCGAATACACAATCAGGTCAACCAGTTTACCAACCACCACGTGGCGTGCAAATCCTGGCTCGTGTAGGGTCAGACGTGGACATAGGTATTGATCTAAACGAGGTGCGCTCCTGCGTCAAGACCTGGTCGTTCCTTGATTCATGTGCGTTCATCTAGACCGGTCCGATAAAGAATAGTTCTCTCGAGGATGAGACATGTGAGGTTCGTCTATTCAGTCTCGCAGAAGCACTGAAATTGATTTTACGAAGATGTATGAATTTCCTGACAGGTCAACACGGATGTAGTCTAGGATGATACCAATTCTGTCTGGGTGTATGCGCACGGCCCTACAAGGTCGTGGGCTTGAAGTTTTCAGAAACCACAGAGATTGTATAACACAAGTGATTTTGGCAGTTGTTGGTCTCATTCAGTCATGGAGCTGCGAAATGGGTTGCCAGGACGGTCTCTTTCGCAAGTCTATTCTCCCGCTTTGTGTTGTGTCTCCCTTTACCCATCGTCATAGTCGAAAAGGACACCTTTCATGAACGTCGCCTGAACGGCCAAGTCAACAACACTGCCATTGGAATTTACAAAGTTTCGGAATGCTCAGTGATTGATCGGGGCCAGGGTGTTGCCAGTGGCACTCGAACTCAAGACGAGGTACTCTCGCTCCTTCCCGCTCCGAATCTTGCACTAGCCACGCTCCTCGACGATGCACCAGGGCACTCTCGCTCCTTTAGTCATTCGAGAGAAGCCTCGGCGACGACGAGCATGTCTAATTCTTGTTCAGATATTATATCTGACGGGGTCGATGGCGTCAAAGGTACTAACCTTGATAAGCGTTCCGGAGGGGTTATGAAATTCGTACGCACGACGCGTGAAGACGCTGGCGGAATGACAAAGTAGAATGGCCCTCTTCATATACTGCCACCATAGTACTTGTATTGTCCACGTGGGTCGGTCGCATCGTATACGTGATGGAACACATTGTTTCCCACCATCGCTGCGGGGGAGATAGACACACGGGAGTGTGTGTGGATGCTAGTGACGAAGCGCAGCCTGTCTATTTGACGAGCCGAGTATACATCGAGAGAGCCCGCTCAGAGTGGAGGAGAACTTGTCCGCGTTGAGCTTTCGGAGTCGAAGGTCCGAGAAGGTTCACCTGCGTCGGAGGCAGAGACAGGTTTTGGCGTGTCATCGATCTAATACATCGTCAGTCGTTCATATAACTCAGAGGCGCATTCTGCAGTACCTCTGTTTGCAGTACCATTCCTTGCGGTAACACGAATCGTTCGTATTGTGAGTGCTGCGTGCGTTATGGGAGGTGACCCATGAAACACCGGGAGACATCCATAGGACATCCAAGATGCGGTCTCCCATGGCGTTTTTTCCGGCGGATCACATCACTGTATCGTAGAGGGATAGGCAGCCTGAGAACGAAAGAAGTGAACCACAGCTACCTCCCGGCCGGTGCAGATCGCAGCCACACTGGGGACTCCAGCAATGACCAAGGTCTTGCTCCCCACGCAAAAATGGGATTTACCAAGGCAATCTCTGGGACACCTGTGGAGTAAACAGTCAAGAAGCTCCAAGTCTATGAGCACCAGTAAGCGTGGCTATGTGCAGCTCGCGGTCAAGGGTCAAATGCAGCAGATCACTCTCATCAGTGTCTACACCTATTCCTCACCATTAGCATGTGCCGGGAAGGACGGGGAGCTTCCTCCGAAGAGGTCTAACGATTGACGGACGACTCCAAGGAGTGGAACAGGTCAGAGGGGGGATATTGTGATTTTGTCTGCTCCGCCGACAAAAGACATTGAGTGAATAGCATTACGTAGTCGTCTGAGATAGATAAAGCCAGAACACATGTCGCATCTAGTGTTCCCGGTGATGTGATAGTCTAGATACGAGTGTGTATGAGTTGGTCGGGGGTTGTCGGTGTCTAGCATATGTGATTTGAGTATCCTCGTTCTGGTTCTTGAAGGCATCCATAGCTTCCGTCGCCATGTCCACGTCACGGAACTGGATGAAAGCTTTTCTCAACGATTGGTCGGCCTCTTTTTTGTCTACGCAAAAAAACAAGTTCTCAGCATCCATAGCTAAGGGGGAAAAAGAGAGGAACGAAAAATGATGTGACTTACTAAACCGCACCGCCAGGATGTTGTCTGCGTACATGCCGAACATTTCCCGTACCTCGACTTCCGATTCCCCTTGGAAGTTGCGCACCATGAGTGTGTCGGAAGGCTCGACAGGTTTCGACACACTCCTCGTCTTCTGCGCGTGCTCCACGTGGAGTTGCCTGTCCAGCACAAAGATAGGATCCACCTCATGCGCTTCGACAAAGTGAACAGCATCCGCGACCGACTCGAACTGGACGAAACCGACGCCTCGAGACAGACCAGCATCCGAGGTGACTGACGATAAATGATCAGCTCTACCAAACGTGGCGTTCTCCGAGAGGAAACTTACGCAGTCTGACGGACTCGACTTTTCCAAACCCTGAGAATGCCTCCTTGAGTTCTTTGGCGGTTATCTCGTAGGGAATGTTTGCAATGAAACATGTTCCCGAAGGTGCACGAGAGGTTGGTATGTCATCTCGGTTTTCGGTACGGAATGCTGGTGCAGCTGAGAACCGTCGCGAACTCGATGATGGCACCGCACACCGTACAGATTGCGCGAGGCGCAAAGTACTCAACGAACGCGAGCATACCCGGGTCGTCAGCGTTGCCGACAATCTAAGGGGACTTGAACGAGCCAACAGAGACCTGGAGAGCATGATGCGGCGGGTGGGGAAGAGACGGTCAAACTTTTATTTCCGAAAATTGTCGCGTCTTTCCGTCGTCACACCGACGTCACAGGCGTGACATAGAAGAATGGAAAACACTACCTAATTTCGACAACACAACATGATACAACGGAACTCATAAACACTAGTCATGAGATGTGTCCAGCACCGTCCATTGTCATAGCCGCTTCAAAGCCTTCTTTCGCTTCTCCACGCCGACCGTACCCGGCGCCGCTGTCCTCTTCACTGCCTTCGAGGTTGTGCCAAGGGTTCCTACATTCGAATCTGCGGTAGATAGCGGGGAAGGTGACATCACGCATTCCTTGTCGTTCTTACTCAAGCAAGATGTGGATGAATGAGATGACTGAACCGTGTTTTCGGGAGAGGATTGTAACAGTTGTGAA
The DNA here is from genome assembly GCA_038091165.1 of Rubroboletus pulcherrimus. NCBI lineage: Eukaryota > Fungi > Basidiomycota > Agaricomycetes > Boletales > Boletaceae > Rubroboletus > Rubroboletus pulcherrimus. Next base: position 4,016 of record JBBPNY010000639.1, read on the forward strand.
GGTGGCATTGGCGGGACGGCTTTGCGCGTTGAAGTGGTCGACGGAATTGCAATCGCCTGGGCGGGTTCTGGCGCACTTGGAGTGGCAGAGGGTAGCGCGGTGCTAGCCTCCGAGTCATTCGCACCTGATGGTTGGAATTCTGGGGGCTTTGTCCGCGGGGTGGCGTGCACGCTCGTGATGAGCTTCGCGCGCGAGAAGTAGCTATCATAATCCTCTAGCAAAAGCTTCCCGGCTTCTTCATCGAGCGCAGATTCGGGATTCGGGTAGATGAGAAGGCATTTCACGGTCACCAGAATATGACTGATGCCGTAGCTTGACTTCCAATCCTTCTTTAGGGTGTTTACACAAATTTCACCCGCAGAAGATACGTTTGGGTGAAAGATCTTAGTGGCAAACCAGCCTGCAAGACGCGTCAGAAAATGACAACAGAGCCCAAAGCGAGTTTACAGACATTTCGGAGGAGCGGCGGGGAATTCTTCTGTGAATTTGAACCGTACTCGAAAATACCCTCCTGCATATGGCGTACCCTCTAGCCACAGGTGAATACACGCTCAGTGTGAGCGAACAAAGGTATAAACGTGTAGTCTCACCAGGCCCTTCAATTATCCCGGTAACATCAAGGATATTCTCCTCGCTTGTGACAATACGAATCCCTTCTGGAGGACTGTTCTTCAGTTGTGAAATTTCGCGCATCAAGCGACGCATTGTAGCTGGTATTACTGACTATGACATGCGTATACACGTGAGTAAATCGTAAACGACCGCTATGAAGGTGCGGCGCGACATACCATGTTATGAATGTTTAACAGTCGAACAAGTTGAAGTTGGTGAGCTGGCTGGTGGCCCCTGTATTTCAAACTCCGCACTCCCTGTCTCGGTCACGTGTGACAAAATCAATCACGTGTCGAAGCCCTAACCCTATGCTAGGGCTTCACAAGTTTCTACATTCACAAGTAGTATGTCTTGAAGGAAGAACCAAGATAGTGTATAGATCATAGCAAAACATTGTCGTTAGTCAGTTAGCGCAGCTAGATAACTCTTTATTTGATCCCATCAGACCAGCGATGGGAGAACGAAACGCAAGAGTCAAACATACCTCTCTGTCCTCCAAAAACTCTAGGTATGTCAACGCAATAGCAATCCAGAAACTCGTGTCCACACCCAAGATCCGTTCCTCTGCACGATCTATCTCTAACAAACCAGTCACCGAACCAACAGTCAATATTGGTGTTCTGTCGTGAAACGTAAGGAGCGGTGAGGGTATCTTGGGAATAAGTTGTGAGAGCCGTTGTCGTGGTTGCGAGGACGGGCCAGCCACTTGCGACGCATTACCTGGTCTGTCCAGTGTACAGAGCGTGAATGAAGCAGAGTGAGAAGGTTTATGGTTCTGGAAGAGGGAAAGAGCATGCGTAAAGAGTGATCTCTGTTCACCAGGTTGCGGACCAGGCATATGTGGGGATGAATGGGGTGCGAGAAGGAATTGTGTGATCTTTGTGGGTGTCACTTTTGGCGCTTTCTTCGAGATTCTGGTGGATACCGATTCGATCCTGTCGAGTTTTACGTCAATTGGCGGCGGCGAAGGTGTGACGACAATGGGTGCTTCGGGAGGGGTAGGGGGGTAAGAATGTACGGCTGTACTATCTGAGGCCAGACTGTCAGTCGAAGATTCGCGACTATCAGCTGCTGCAAACGCTAGCGGGGAAGGATAGACATTTGTGCGACACGAAAAGGACAAGGCTGCATCGATGAAATTTGGCGAAGAACGGGGCACAGGGAGCAGTGGAATAAAGGCCCCTGGGGGGAAAGCTGGGGATCGGATGCGAATGTACCATCCCTGTTTTGGGCGGTGGATAGTCCAGCGGATAGTCGATGTTTGGTTGTGCTACGACGAAATTTCAGTTCCGTTTTTGAGTTCAATGGTAGAAAATACCCACGACGATATGCTCAATGATCTCCCGGTCCGAGAGGAAGCGTTCCTTGCTCTCTGTGAGACTGGGACAGAGAATAGAAATGAACAGACCATACTTTGTACCATATAACTCTTGTCGAATCCTCCTCGAGTACGTTAACTCGCAAATCAGATATCACGTCCGAGCTAAGGTTAGGCAGGGTGAACGAATGGAAATCACGGGAAACCCTGAATGACGCAAACCTTTGTACCACGTATCTGGCAAGATTGGGATTGTTCAGATGGTGCATCTGTAACTCTGCGCCCGTCGTATGCTCAAGCACCGGAAGGCCACCGAGACGAGGTTGGTCGAGTATGGCCCTGGGCTAGGCTGGTTCTAAGTGGCTGTGCCCGTGCCAAGCATTATTTAAGTCTCCCCTATAGGGCACTATAGGCAGAGCATAAGTACTCTGGGATCTGTGACATCTGTCAAGGACATGATCATTGGATTCAGCAAATCCTCAGATATCGGACCCCCAGAAGTTGACAGTCGCCCTCGCAGTCTCTGCTGTTGGCGTGTGCTTTGCGGCGCCGGTGCATAGGGTACGTAGGGAGGTGGTTCACCGGTTTGCAGCTGAATAATTCCTTCGGAGTGATGTCGAGTTATCGGTGCAACAGCACTACCGACGGCCGCCTCAACCAAGCTGATTGATAACGAACTGTCACTCAAGCAAATTTATGCTGAACGATTGTGCTGGCTGTCCTTCCGTGGCTGTGCTTGACGCGTCTCTGTTCTATGCCACCGTCGCCTGCCTTTGGATGGCTATGTGTTGTTCACGCCATCGCTGACATTGCACTGCGCGCAGCACAGATTAGAAGTACGCAAGCCATCCCCAAGTCATTTAGCCAGAGGGAGGCGGCGACAACGGGAGTCACCAGGCCATATGGATCCCCAACTAGACCGCACAGTATCGAGATCAACAGCCGGGCCTCCTCTGACCTACTTTTTAACCAGCCTGTGACGGAAGGAGTGGATACACCACCTGTAATTCTTGGTTTGGAGGTTGAGGCTGTTCATGGGGAGTCTAGTCCTCCTCAACAGCTAAAAGTCGTCACGCGGCGTCAAGACAATACATTGTCTCCGAAGCTTGTTGGTGCCACGGCAAGTGATGTAAGTAATTTGATGTTTCTGCTCCACCCTCGCTTGCCGTGGAGGGCACAACCAGTGTCACTAACGCAGTTAACATCGTCCGTTATTGATCAGCCCATAGAGTCTGCGCCGATATTTCCTACTGTCGATCCCTCGAGCGCTGATCCTGTCATAATACGCAATTTACAATCGTCAAAAGTACCTTCCTCCAGGATAGGCCGCTTATTCCATTACGGCGGTACGTCCAATGTGTGCCTTCGTAGTACAGTACTCATTTGTTTTTCGAAAATCGTAGGCCTCGCTGCATCTCTAAGTTACGGGGCTGCCTCGGAAATCATCCGTCGGTCAATAGCTGCGTCGGATCACAGCCAACAAGGTTCCTTGATGCTGACAGAGGCCAATGTCAAGCGACTGGTCTCAAAGCTCTCGCAGATGAGAGGTGCTGCTCTCAAGCTAGGTCAATTCATGAGCATACAAGGTTGGAATGTTCTCGCTGGAAGTGGTGGAGGGGTACTTACAAACAAGAACCAGACACGCATATACTCCCACCAGAAGTGGACAAGATATTCAGACGAGTGCAGGATAGTGCTCATTACATGCCCGATTGGCAGATGGAGGTAGTTGTGACTTCCTGCTGATTGTACAGGTCCGCTCACACGGAATGTACAGGAAGTGCTCACATCTGCCCTGGGTCCCTCTTGGGCAGACAACTTCACTTCATTTGATCGTGTTCCCTTTGCAGCTGCCTCAATTGGACAGGTTCACAATGCGGTATTGAGAGCCTCCACTTCACCTACTGGTCGGGAGGAACGAGTTGCCGTCAAAGTACAATTCCCGAACATCGCAAACTCAATCGCCAATGATCTTGGTTATGTCAAGTTGCTGCTGACTGCCGGGCAACTATTACCAAAGGGGTTGTTCCTAGACCGCACAGTTCAGGTAAGACCTAATGTGCATAGCACAGACACCGCTCAGCAGGAAACCCTTTAAAGGTCATGAAGGATGAACTAGCTGATGAGTGTGATTATTCGAGGGAGGCGCAATTCCTACGACGATATCGTTCGGCGAAGCTTCTTGGCCAGGATTCTCGCTTTAAAGTACCTTGGGTATGGGAGGGGAGCACTGACCGTGTACTCGTTATGGAGCACGTCGGTGGTGTCAGCGTCGGAGAGTTATCTGTTTCGGCGCTTCCGCAAGAGGAGCGTAACGAGGTATCGGAATCAGTGGTACAACCATCCCTCTGTTGACCGATAGTGCTAACAGATCGCAAAACGCATTATCGAGCTTTGTTTGCGGGAGCTCTTCCAGTTCCGGTTGATGCAGACTGACCCAAACTGGACCAACTTTTTGTGGAATTCCTCCACTCAACAGGTCTGTGACTTGCTTTCTGCAATGCCTATTATATTCATAGCCTACCAGGTCTCGCTGGTCGATTTCGGTGCCACCCGTGAATATACGAGAAAATTCATGGGTGACTGGTTGCGCCTTCTTCAAGCTGCGGCAGCCGAAGACCGCACTGCTTGTGTCGATTGGAGTCTCAAACTGGGTTACCTCACTGGCGAGGAGAATGAGGTTTGCGCAAGCTCTGCAACTATGACCCACTCTTACCACCATTTTCATGCTACGCCACAGATCATGCTGAATGCTCACGTCGACTCCATGATTCTACTCGCGACACCCTTCAGACCATCTACGCTACAACCGTTTGCGTTTGGACCGGGTTCCCGTTGGGGGCATATCGCGGGCCAGATCCGTGCAAACATTCCAATCATGCTTCAGCATAGACTTGCTCCGCCACCTCAGGAGACCTATAGTCTTAATAGGTCCGTTGGTGACAGCCTCGCTCGCTGGACCTTGATCTTGCTAACAACATCTCCAGAAAATTGAGTGGTGCATTCTTGCTCTCTTCGCGACTACGTGCTGTCGTCGACACGAAGAGGCTATGGGATAACGTAGTCGATGGATATCAGCTCAGTGCGTAGGGGCTGGTTGTGGGCTTCATTGATACCCTATAGTAAGTCGACGCTGCATATGCCCTGTCTGAACATCTGACTGCATGCCATGATAGGATGTAAATATTATACACACGTTACTCAAGCTCACCTGATAATCTGCATATATAGACCAGTTTGCGTACACAAATGAGTTCAACATTGGCTCGGGACAACCATCAGAAGACGGCACACGGGTCACCAGTGATACCTATTCAAGTGCAAGACCCTCCCCCCGAAATTAAACATATAATCCGTTTGACAGATGTTGCAACTATGACGTGTCAACCCCCCGTAGCTCTATCTTCTCTCCCCAAACTCAGTGCTATCTCCCGCCAAGAATATCCTCCCCTTGCGTTTACTTTTGACCGACATCGCTAACGCGAACGACTCCATCAACAAAAATGCTTTTACTGGCGTCTCGATGTTTCCTGCCAAACAGACTTAATGTTTTTCCGAGGTTAAGCAAAAGGTATATACTCGGATCGATGCGTGGTGGGGTACTCGGGGTACCTCTATCGACCGTGCTTTCCGTGTCTCGGATACGCTTCGAGACTGGGGTGGAGACGACTGGATGGGATGATACTGATGGTCTGCCTTTGGTCTTTGGAAGTTGCGCCATGAGCTGGCGTGCCTGAGCATCGAGCCTGGCTTCTTCGTTCTGGAGATCGCGGAGACGACGAAGGAGTTCAGGGATACGACAAACCAGACTCGAGGCTGCCTCGCTTAGAGAGTGGGGTTGGGAGGAGAGAGCTGGAAGCTGAGGTCCAGACATGCTCGACTGGTGATCTCCGAGAGTGGGGATCTTGAGGGCAGTGTTGTGCGGCGGCGATGGCCCCGAGTTGTCGAGCTCGACCGTAGCTGGTTCTTATATGCGCTGAGGTGATTGCGATACAGACTGGTCCGGGTTGAGTACAACCCCAAACAACTGCCGGGCTCTTTGCTCGCCCACTGGGCCGCAGAGCCGCCGCGCGAGCCTGTTTGTACACTGTCTGTGTTAACCTGCACCTCAGGCCAATTGGCCAATTCGGACTGACTCCACCACCCAGACGGAACGTCGAGTGAGGTATTGCACGTTTCGCAGATGGACGATTCAGGCAAACTTGAAGGGCCATGAAGGAAGGTCTCGAACGTTCTAGTAGCTCGGACAAAACGATGGTGTCGCCACTTCCAGTGTACCGCCAGGTCATTGAAGTCAGTTGTTAGTACAATGTCGACGAACCCATCCACTCCGATTGTTCCACTCCTGCCTGCTCCGAGTCCTGAGTCGCTCGAGGACCCTTCCGTGCCGAATGTCCCGATTGGCGCAGCTGCACCGGTGAGGTTCGATAGTCTGGGCCCGATGGTCGTGAACAGCGATGGGGTAGGGTTTCGAGTCGTTGTCATGATGACCTTCTCCAGGGTGCTGAGGGAATCCCTAGACATTGTCGAGAATCGCGAATTGAGAGAACATGACCGAAGCGGAAAGAGAGAGGTCGATGAGGGTGCTTGCGGTGAGAAACAGGTACGGTGATCTTCGTTCGTGTTCGACTTGAATAGCTCTCGTAGACGTACTCACGCTCCAACTTGGTCCAGAGCCCGCCTAGCGAAGCAGCAGCAGGACGATTCTGATGCGTCCTCTACGCCACTCTCCCGGGTCGCCTCCTGATCAGTTCTGAGCTTCCACTACAACTTTTCTGTAATATTGGACGTTGTACTTTTCGAATGTCGTTCCTCTGCTCCCTCCAACATGCAACTTCTTGGAAATACCGTCCCAGTGAGCACTTTCTGTCATTGGGTTGCTCAGTATACCATTTCAGTGTTTTACGCATTCCTATCTGCGCTGGTGAGCGGGATGCATGGAATCTGCTCGGGCATATCAATTGTCTTTCCAGTCATCTCGGGCTACCTAGCGTCGTGAACGCGGGAGAGGTTGGGTACATATCGTGCCATTTCTGTCCTGTGACTAAATATCCAGAGAATGATTGGTGGTCGTTCAACCAACCCACACCCTGTCTGCTGGTTATCTTACCGTTCGCACACACTGGTCACACCACACGCTGTCATTCCTGCATTGACCTCCGGGCTCCAGCGTTCCTCTATCTTATCTTCCATCGTATATTCTTAGAACTTGGCGAAATATGTAGCTGACTGGTGCAAGGGCTTGGCGACTTTGTCTTTCCCGTCATTTGTCCTTCCTGCTGCAATGTCCAGTGCGCAAACGTACTCCGAGTTCAAGCCTCTTCTAGGTATGTGGCCACTCATGCTTGGCTTTAAATGCTCGACGACGCTGTTACCTACTAGGCCAAAGTGTTGGCTATGGCGTGGTTGTTGGTGCGTTTGTTGACTGATATGCAGCCATCTTTGCCTTGACCGAGGCGCAGGGGTCGGATTCTTCTTCGCTTTCATCATGTTGATGTTGACGGTGCTCCAACGCAAATTCTTCAAATTCTCCCCTGCATCGTCCGAGGAATTTACTGTACGTCCGATGGTTATCTTATCGGTCATCGCCATCACTCATATTCCACAGAGTGCTTCGAGGAGCATCAAGGTGTCTACTAGGCTGTCTGTTTCCAATACCTACCACCACTGAGCTCGTTGTTTCTCAGCCTGGTCTAGTTTGTTGTGGGATGTCTGTGGCTCATTTCTGGCCCGAGTAGGCCGGTGTCTTACATCACGGTTTTTCTCGCAACTAGTGTAAGTGCGTGGACATGGAGCGCAACCCTTCTTCAGTCGAGTACGGCGGCATACACTTTCGGTTGGTTTGTTGCGTGTCTTGGGACTCAGTTGCTCATCTCATCACAGGCGTCAGTGGGCCGTGGTGCGTTATACTTGCACTTAAACGTATCCCAGTGTCAATATCGATTGTGGTGAAGGTGGTACGGCGCCGGAGGAACCATCCAAGTCTGCATGTTCGGCATGATTGCATCCAAAGTGAAGATGAATGCTAACGGTGCCCATACGTTCCTGGAGATAGTCAAGGTACGGTTCGGAACAGCCGGCCATATCCTCTTCACATTTTATGCCTTCCTCTGCATCCTGATTGTTTGCGGGTCATTGCTCCGTTCGTGCCACAGTCCTTGGCGTATAGCAGGTGACTGAACCCATTTCTTAGTCGGAGGCGCTGCGACAGTCAATGCGCTCACGGGGATGAACGTCAACGCGGCTTGTTTCTTGTTGCCCATCGGGATCGCGGTTTACGTCATTTTCGGAGGCTTGCGTGCAACGTTCATCTGTGACTGGAGTCATACCATCATTCTCTTCATCATCATCTATATTTTCATTTTCCGGGCGTAGTCAGTCCCGTACCTTTACCTCGGTTTGACACAAAACTGAATTTCAGCACAGTGGAACGTCCCCCGCGGTTGGAAGCGTCTCGGAACTGTATGACTTGTTGCAGCAGGCAGCGATCGACACCCCGGTGGTGGGTAACCAAGACGGTAGCTACCTCACTATGAAGTCCAATCAAGGTCTCGTGTTCGGTGCGGCGGCCGTTCTTTCTGGCTTTGCTGGGGTGTTTTGTGACCAAGGTGAGTCCGAGGTTCGTTTACCCAGGAAATGTGGCCGACAAAACGCACACCTAGGCTATTGGCAAAGAGTAAGTAGATGAACTCTAAATCACATGCAACATGAAGAATAATCCATGGCCAGGCGATTGCGAGCCATCCTGAATCGACAACGATGGCTTATGTGAGTGCAGAGTCCAGTAGTCCTAGTTGCGCACTGAAGTAGAAAATGCGTTTCAGATGCTGGGCGGCCTCTCCTGGTTCGCGGTGCCTTGGGCCTTTGCCTCTTGTCTCGGTCTGAGTGCTAGGGCCCTGCTTAACAACGTGAGATCTGCCAGGTGAATGCGCTCCGTCACTGATGTCAAGTACTGTTCCAGCCAAACTTTCCAACCTACCCTTCCCCACTGTCGCCGACTCAGACGAGCGCAGGGCTCGCCGCACCGGCAGCGGCGGTTGTCCTCATGGGAAAAGGAGGCGCAATTGCTGTTCTGCTCGTTGTCTTGTGAGTGAACAATCTCTTGTGGATGGGCTACTCAACCCCCTCAAGTATGGCAGTCACGTCCGCTGCAAGCGCTGAACTCATTGGGGTATCGAGTCTATTGTGAGCATAGTAATTTTTGAAATGTGGTACACGCTGCTCACTGTTTGGTACGTTGGCAGCTCATACGAGTATGAATCGGAATGCCTTTTTTTCTTGCTCTTGTTGACTGTGATCTGTGCTAGTATATATCGAACATATTTCAAACCAAAGGCAACGGGTGAAGAGATCGTCAGGGCATCCCATTATTTCATCTGCTTCTGGGCTGTTTGGATGGGCTGCTGGGCTTCCATTGTAAGGTGCTTTAATCTTTGATTGTGCAGGAGTTGACGCGCGTTCTAGCTTAATGCCGGAAACATCAACCTAGGATGGGTGAGGTTTGTATTGGTGCTACCAAGCTTCATCCTGACGGCGTTCTACTTACATAGCTCTATTATGTACAGTAAGACCGTTCCCACACCCTGTGAGCGTAACTAAATCATTCTAGGGGTGTAGTCCTCAGCCCTGCAGTCATACCGATCGCGCTTACAGTCTCGTGGTCTAGACTGACACGCGCAGGTGTGTTCTGTGGGGCAATCGGCGGAGCTTTTCTAGGAATGCTGGCATGGATGATCGGTTGCTGGAAGATATATGGTACGTTTAGCATTTTACTTTATGATCCAGACCGTTCACGAGGTGCTACAGGACAAATTAATATTGCCAATCTCGCGGAACCATATTCTGCTGTTTGCAGTGGACTTACAGGGCTTCTCTTTTCTGGAATACTTACCGTATCCGTGTCTTTGATGAGTGAGTCGGATGTCAAGCTAGAACCATGTGTTCCTGAAGCGGCGGTACAGGCCCGGCGGACTATGACTTTTCTGGAACGCGCGCGATTG
>JBBPNY010000640.1:0-13945 GCA_038091165.1 Rubroboletus pulcherrimus
TGTACACCCGTCCATCCGGGAGACAGGCGGCGACGCCTAGGTTCTAAAAGTCCTGCGGTCGAGACCGTTTTCCTTCGACGACCAGACGGTGACCCTCATCAACACTCCTGGGGTAGATGACACGATACGCGGTATAGCATTACAACTCACCGGCGTGAGGCCTCATCCATTCTGCACTTGCTCTATCCGACGCCGACCGACCCAAGTCGTAGCCACGAACAAGGTCTTGAAACTCCAACATGTCTTCGCAGGGCAGCCTGGACGCCTCCGAGTCGACGTACGAAACAAAAGGCTGCACAAATAGATAGAAGACGCCTTGCTAGCACGTGACCAGGAAGGTTGGACTGTGCTCTGTCCAGAACTCGATGAGATGTAGAGGGATATTGAAGATGAGAACGTTCACAAAGAATGATGCCCTCAGCCTTCGATCCGGTACCAACCGAATCGGTCAAACATCCAAGGGGAGGACTATATTCTCACGGAAATCTACAGGTCGGGTTCCCTGCGTGGGCGAAGGCCAGGACGGGGATACTGGCCTTGCGAGCAAGGGAAAAATGTACATTCGAAATGGTGGACGCTCGGGCGGGTGCGAGCTTAAGGTGGTGGTTCAGATAGCGACTCGAGAGTGAAGTCGGGCTAGACTTACCGGATACAAGATCAACATCCGATGCACCCAAGCTCTCCGTCTTTGCCAATACATATCCTTCGTGTTTGCATGTAGACATGGAGGTGCTCGATGTTGTCTCCAACGTCACGTCGACGAACCCAAGGGACTGATCGCGGACACACTCGATGGCGTGATAAGCTATCCGGATACGACACGCAATCGCAAGTTACACAGTAAGACCGCGTTCAGTGACGCAAGCCTCCACTGATGCCGACGAGGTTGCCTAGCTAGTAGCTGGGGTCTGAATAAGAATAAGCACCAATGACACGAGGCGCCTGCGTGACCGAGAAGAGAGAAACGTGTTCACGCCGTTCAACGCTCTCCGTGCCACGACTCGACCACAACACTTTGCTTCTTCACCCTGCGAAACCTACGAACGTACACCATTAGGGGGCATGTCATCAACAAAGAACAGTGCGTGGCAGTCCTTGGGAGTGATTGTACAATGCTGACAATTCAGGAAGAACATACGATAGTACTTGACACCGGTCGCTTTGATGAGGTGTGGGCAGTCGCTTTCCACCCTGATGGAATGCATTTATTAAGCGGGAATGACGATGGGGTTCAACGGTGGCGAGTTGCAGACGGCCATGGCGTTTGTCCGGTTATTACGTGCACACGCGCGCCAACCGGGCGATAGCCTTCCAACGCGGACCATACCCAGTCTTGGACACTACGTTGCACATCTGTCCATCCGGGAGACACACGGCGGCGCCTGGGATCCAAAAGCACTGCAATCGAGACCGTTTGCCTTCGACACGGTGAGCCTGATTGACACTCCTGGGTTAGACGGCACGATACACAACATATCGTTACAACCTTTTCAACGTACCTCGTCAACATGAGGGCTTGTCCACTCCGCCGAGCGATGCGATTCGTAAGGCACAAACAACCAAGGTGTTAAACCCTCCTGCGTTATCTCCATGCACTGCATCTTTGGCGCGAGGATGGGTGGCATGACCATGCTCAATTCCCGTGTCTTCCGTGCGCTCGGTAGCAACGAAAGTCTTCATAGAGCTCGCATCGTGTCCACGATCTGGTCTTGTTTTGACCCCAAGTTGGGAGAGAGCCGTGAATGAGAACGCGTGACATTAGACGACTGGCCCATTCAAGCACGACCTAGAAGGTGGTGGTCAACTTGTTTGTCATGATGGCGCACTGGAGTCTGCCAGGGCCTTCCGTCCGTCTCCTAATCACCAACACAAACACGACGCTTTCCAGCACGAACTCGTGGACGAGGGGGAAGAAGTTGCAGACACTGTTGTTGGGGCCGAGCCAGCCCGTGTCTTCGCAGAGCAGTCTGGACGCCTCGAGACACGAAGAGGGCTGTAGAATTAGATAGAGGACGACGCATTCGATGGCGTGATAAGCTATGTATCTGGACATTCCGCACGCAAATCAAGATAGAGTCCTGCAAGGCTGCAACTTCAAGCCAGCCGAGATACGACGCGCAAACGCAACTTACCCAGCAAGACCGCGTTTGATGACGCAAGCCTCCACTGATCCCAACGAGGTTGCCTAGCTGGGATCCGAATAAGAATAAGCGCCAATGACGAGGTACGCGACCGAGAAGAGAGAAATATGTCCACGCCGTTCAACGCTCTCCATACCACGACTCGTCCTCAACACTTTGCTTCTTGACACTGCGAAACCTACGGACGTCACCATTAGGGAGCATGTCGTCAACAATGAACAGTGCGTCACAGTCTTCGGGAGTGATTGTATAATGCTGACGATTCAGTATGAACATACGATAGTACTTGACACCGGCCACTCTAGGGAGGTGTGGGCAGTTGCTTTCCACCCTGATGGAATGCATTTATTAAGTGGGAATGGCGATGGGGTTCAACGATGGCGAGTTGCAGATGGTCAAGAGGTGGGGAAGCAGCCAATGAACACAACCATTTCCATCGCTGTCTCGAGGGACCACAAGTGGATATTGTGTGGGACTTATTCAACTGGGGCAAGCGTGTGGGACGAAAAAATCCAGGAAAAGGCCATCGAGGTGGAGCGCACAAACATAGTGGTTGCGATAGACATCTCGCCCGATGCCACCAGGTTTGCCACCGGTACTACTAGTACGGGCGGTAAGACAGCGAACATCTGGGACATTGTCACGGGAAAAAGATTGGTTGGGCCACTCCAACATGACACGGGCATCCGAGCAATTAAATTCTCCCCGAACGGCGAACAGGTCGCCACTGCTTGCGAGGACTTTATCCGTGTCTTTGACAGTCGCAACGGCGGTCAGCTCATCACCATTATCGAGAATTATGAATGGGTCGCAGGACTCTTCGTTACTCCCATCGTGTGGTCAATCAATGGCCAGCGCGTCTTTGCTGCATCTCGTGATGATAAAATCAAGGCTTTCGACGTGTCCACAGGGTCCCTACTGGCTGAATCACAGGTCCACAATTCGCACACCGGCGACTCAAGTTTTCGAATGTGTATTGCTCTAGCTGCCAATGGGAAGTTTCTTGCATCCTTCTCACAGAAGTCCATCTCATTCTGGGATGCTTCAACACTTGCTCGGATTGGCCCAGCCATCGAGGATAGTGCAGAGTTACGGTCAATTGCTCTCTCTGCAGATTCCAGCTATCTTGCGACCGGCGGAACCAACGGGAAAATCACGATTCGGAATCTCAGGGATATCCTTCCAGACTCATATGGCCCTTTCCGTGTAAGTATTTGTGCGTTTACAATGTTGGCTTGTTGCATAAGGTGCAGATCGTTTTTCCCCCATGTTAGGCGCCTACTCGTGAAAAACACGATACGGAAACACCTGAAGATGGGACTCCGCAACAAGACGAACGGCTTTCCGCCTCGGGGGACAGAGCACCAGACTCGACGCCAGGTCCGCCCGAGTCGGAGAACCACGGCGAAGTCAGTGGCGATGATCCACTCGGGGTAAGATTTTCACCCTTTCCTTTTTTACACTGGTTCTCATGACGGCAAAAGGTCGAGGTGCCAACTGGTGCACCTGAACCTCTCTTCGACTTTGATGAGGTCTGTACTGATTTCACTCTACTCCCGCTCCTGTGTTGACGTTCCTGGACTCTGGAGCCACCATCCCCGGCAACCTCTGCCCAACTTCGTGGGGTTGAGGAAGTCCCGCGAGGCTCGTCGGACGTCCTATCACAATTGCCAGCTGCCCTACCCGCGATGGATCGTGATACTGCCGAGTCGTCTGGAGGCATCCCGGCGGTCAGAAGATGGCTGCAGACAGTGATCAAGAGGGGTGAGAAGGGCCAGAGTTCACCTCGGCCAGATCACGCATCCAAAGAGCCTGGTCAACCTGTGAATCCCCGATCTCGTTCCAGGTCACAAGCAAGAGATAATGCTAGAAATCCGGGACCTTCCAGAATGGCCGCAGCTCAACGGAAGTTGGTCAGTGTTCCCTTCCTCGGTAAACAGTGTGCGACGAGTCTGACGAACCGTCTCAGCGATCGGTCGCAGTACTTGTACACCCAGACCCTGTGGAAGAAGAACCGGTAACACACATTCGTTGATTGCTTAGTTTGTTTTCAGCGCTGATGTTTATCCTCAGTCACAACCTGAAACCGATCCCCAGGCTGGCGGGGCAGGCCACTTGAACACGGCCGCGTCCAGTAGCAGACGAGGTCTTGCGGATCTGAAGCAGGCAGGCCTTGTACGTCTTTCTCGTGGCGACAGTCCACACCGTGAAGCTCACTTTTTATTGGCCGCAGCAAGTGGATGATACCTCTCAGCCCTTGGCCGTGCCAACGGGTGTGCATGTCAAGGTGCGTGTTCGCCCTCTCAATTTGACTGTTGAATTCACAGGGGAATACAGCAGCGGGAAGCAGGCGGCACCGCTGTTTCGATTGGGTGCCAATTCAACATGCCCACATGGATATCGTGCCAGCGCCCCGTCAGTGAAGATGGGACCCATTGATGCATGCATGCCACATTGATTTACGAGTTTCGACATTTATGCCGCCGTTCTTAGTGTTCGTGTTATCTCACAGGATGAATATCAGTTTTGAAACCTGTGTCCGTGGCTGGGCGTGCTCGAATACCCACTCAGTGGTCGCAGAACAACTCACTCGACTCGCCGCTCCCGAGAATCTGGACAGCCTTCAGGTCCTCAGTGTGGGGAAGCCTAAACACTCGAGTCGACTCGAGTCAACCAGATTGACACGCACGGGGTGAAGTTCCCCCAACTGGTATCATCGTTTGCATGGGAAGCAAATCTGTACCCAGTTCGCTCCTCATAAAGTACGACTTTGGTCGTCCATCATATCAATACAAGGTTGTCTGTCCGACACTGCGATGTTCCATAGTTCCGCTCACTAATTCCAGGCTGCCCGCACATGTTTCGGCCGACGCGCAAGCTCGGTAGGGAAACGGTACGGTGACAGGGCCTGCCCGGGACAAGACATATGATAGATAACAAAGAGAGATATGCATGTATTTTGTCCGTACTCAACGTGATCGATCGAGATCTAAGTTTTTTCGTCAGCTTGGCGACGCTTTTCCTGTGGTGCGGTGCGCGCGCCTTCCCAAGCACCAGTGCAGGAGGCAGTTTCGGTACCCATTGTCACTACCCTGCGAGAAGTAGCAGGCAATATGTTTCGCCTCATTGGATAGCCAGCCGCTGTATTACTGACTATCGTGAGAGTTGGGTCTCCACTTTGATTCAGTCGACAAGATGATGAACCCACCTCGGTTGCCCAATATCGCTACACGCCGATTCTGTCCCTCCCATGACGATTATACGCACTCGGCTGGAAGTGAAGGAAGAGGCCGTGATTTACCTGTGGTGGTAGTGATGGCCTGTATTTCGAGTCGAGGTTGACCCCGCACACAGAGTGTCGTGTGCACCGTCAGAAGAGAATGTACACAAAGTGAACGAGGGCCGACGGTGGCGGGTGATCCGAGGAGGGGTTGAACCCCACCTCGGAATCATCGACATCACTGCTCGTCACGAGCCTCGGATCCATAAGTGCTGCAGTCGAGACCGTTTGCCTTGGACTGCCAGACGGTGGGCCTCGTTAACACTCCTGGGTGAGACGACACGATACACGATATAGTATTAAGACTCGCCAGCATGAGGGTTTGTCCACACCGCACCTGCGCTATCCGACGTCGGTCGACCCAATTTGTAGGCATAAACAACGTGTCAAAACTCTAACATGTCTTCGCAGGGCAGTCTGGCGGCCTCAAGGCACGAAACAGAGGACTGCACAAATAGATTGATAGAAGACGTGTTGTTAACAGGTGACCAGGAAGGTTACTGTGCTCCGTCCAGAACTCGACGAGATGCAGAGGGATATTGAAGATGAGAACGAGGGTTCGCAAAGAATGATGCCCTCAGCCTTCGATCGGGTGCCAACCGAATCGGTCAAACGTCCAAGGGGAAGACTATCTCTTCACGGCAATCTACAGGCCGGGTTCCCTGCGTGGGCGAAGGCCAGGACAGGGTACCGGCCTTGCGAGCAAGGGGAAATGTGCATTCGAAATGGTGGACGCTCGGGAGGATGGTAGCTTAAAATGGTGGTTCAGAAAGCAGCTCGAGAGTGAAGTCGGGCTAGACTTGCCATGTCCAAGATCAACACCTGGTGCACCCAAGCTTTCCGTCTTTGCCAATATGTATCCACGAGCTTCGTGTTTGGATGTAGACATAGACGTCCTCTCCAACGTCACGTCGACGAACCCAAGGGGACAGATCGCGGATGCGCTCGAGAGTGTGGTGAGCCATCTGGACACTACGCGCGCAATCGAGATAGAGCCCTGCAACTTAAAGTCGGCTGAGGAGATACGACGCACAATCGCAAGTTCCACTGGAAGACCGCGTTCAATGACGCAAGCCTCCACTGATCCCAACGACGTTCGCTAGCTGGGATCCGAACAGGAATAAGCGCCAACGACACGAGGCGCCTGCGTGACCGAGGAGAGAGAAACGTGTTTACGCATTGGTTGAACTCTCTCCGTGCCACGACTCGACCTCAGCACTTTTGCTTCTTGACACCGCGAAACCTACGGACACCCACTATTAGGGAGCATGTCGTCAACAAAGAACGGTGCGTAGCAGTTCTCAGGAGTGATTGTACGATGCTGACAATTCAGCACGAATATACGATAGTGCTTGACACCGGCCGCTCTAGTGAGGTGTCGGCAGTCGCTTTCCACCCTGATGGGATGCATTTATTAAGCGGGAATGGTGATGGGGTTCAACGATGGCGGATTGCGGACGGTAAAGAGGTGGGGAAGCAACGACTGAGGCGGACCTTTGCCATTTCTGTGTCGAGGGAGTGGGTCGTGTGTGGGACTTATGCTGGGGCAAGCGTGTGGGACGAGAAAATCCAGAAAAGGGCCATCAAGGTGGAGGATACACTGTTTGTGTCTGCCGTAGACATCTCGCCCGATGCCACCAGGTTTGCCACCAGCGCTGGATTCGGTAAGGCAGCGAGCATCTGGGACATCATCACCGGCGAGAAATTGGTTGGCCCACTTTTCCATGACAGTGGCATCCGTGGAATTAAATTCTCCCCGAATGGCGAGTACATCGCTACTGCTTGCGAGGACTCTATCCGTGTCTTTGACAGTCGCAACGGCGATCGACTCATCAGCATCGTCGAGGATTATAAACAGCAGGTCGCAGGATTCATAATCACTCCCCTTGTGTGGTCAAACAATGGCCAGCAAATTTTTGCTGCATCTCGTGATGGTAAAATCAAGACTTTCAAGGTCTCCACCGGGTCCCTACTGGCCGAATCGCAGGATCACAATTCGCGCACTGGCAGCAGCTCAAAGTTCCGACTGCGTATCGCCCTATCCGCCAACGGGAAGTTCCTTGCATCTTCATTACCAAATTCCCTCTCGTTCTGGGACGCTTCAACACTTGCTCGGATCGGCCCAGCCATCGAGGATAGTGAAGAGTTACAGTCAATTGCTCTCTCTGCAGATCACAGCTATCTAGCGACCGGCGGAACCAATGGGAAAATCACGATTCGCAACCTCAGCGATATCCTTCCGGAGTCGTATGGTCCCTTCCATGTAAGTATTTGTGTATTTACAATGTTGGCTTGTTGCATAAGGTGCGAATTGTCATTCCCCCATGTTAGGTGCCTGCTCGTGAAGAACATAACCCGGAAAGACCCGAAGACAGGACATCGCAACAACAAGACGAGCGGATTTCGGCCTCGGCCCACGACACTAAAGCACCAGACTTGACATCAGGACCACCCGAGTCGGAGAACCACGGTGAAGTCAGTGGCGATGACCCACTTGGGGTAAGTCTTTCACCCTTTCCTTTTTTACAATGGTTTTCATGACGGCATAAGGTCGAGGTTCAGACTACTGCGCCTGAACCTCTCTTTGACTTTGATGAGGTCTGTGCTGATTTCACCCTACTCCCGCTTTCGTGTTGACGTTACTGGAGCCGCCGTCCCCGGCAACCTCTGGCCATCTTCGCGGAGTTGACATAATGACGCGAGACTCGTCGGAAGTCCCACCACAGTTACCAGCTGTCCTACCTGCGGCGTCCCCCCCAGAGGGACGTCCAGATCATGATACTGCCGAGTCGTCTGGAGGCATCCCAGCGGTCAGAAGGTGGCTGCGTACAGTGATGAAGAAGAGTGAGAAGACCCAGGGTTCACATCGGGCAGATCACCCTTCCAACGAGCGGGGTCGACCTGCGAATCCCGGATCTCGTTCCAGGTCACAGGCAAGAGAGAATACTACAAACCCGGGGCCGTCTAGGATGGCTGCAGCTCAACGGAAGTTGGTGGGTGTTCTCTTCCCTGGTAATCAGCGTGTGATGAGTCTGACGAACCGTCTCAGCGATCGGTCGCGGTACTTGTACACCCAGACCCCGTGGAAGAAGAACCGGTAAAACGGGTTCGTTGATTGTTTAGTTTGTTTTCGGCGCTGATGTTTATCCTGAGTCACAGCCTGAAACTTATACCGGCGCTGCCGGGGCAGGCCATTCGAACACGGCTGCCCCGAATAGTGGACAAGGTGGTGCAGATCCGAAGCAGGCAGGCCTTGTACGTCCTTCTCGTAGCGACAGTTCACGTCGTGAAGCTCACTTTTTATTGGGCGCAGCAAGCGGACGATACCTCTCAGCCCTTGGCCGTACCAACGGGAGTCCATATCGAGGTGTGTCCACTTTCTTAACTTTGATTGTTAAAGTGACAGTGGAATACAGCAGCGGGAAGCAGGCGGTGCTGCTGTTTCGATTGGGTGCCGATTCAACATGCCCACATGGATATCGTGCCAGCGCCAGGTCGGCGAAGATGGGACGCATTGATCCATGCATGTCACGATGATTTATTATACGCCGTTTTTAGTGTTCGTGTTATTTCACAGCACGAATATGAATATCAGTTTTGAAACCTGTGTCCGTAGCGGTCACAGAACAGCTGACTTGACGCGCCGCTCCCAAGAACCCGGACAGCCTTCAGGTCCTCAGTGTGGGGAAGCCTACGCACCGCAGTCAACTCCAGTCAACCACATCGACACGGGCGAGGTGAAGTTCCCCCGACTGGTATCGTCGTTTACGCGGGAAGGAAGCCTATACCCGGTTCGTTGCTCATAAAGCAGACGAAACCCGACTTTGGTCGTCCATCATCTCAATCCGAGATTTTCTGTCCAACACTGCAATGTTGCATAGTTCCTCTTACCAATTTTGAGCTACAGATCAAATGGTGAGTGTTAGACACTCGCAGGAGAGTGAGATCAAGATTGATCATGATGTCGCACATTTATGGTTACTAGACTCGCTTGGGACGTCCACTGGTATTAGCATCCGGAAGGAGTCCACGGCCATATCCAAGGCAGCAGCTAGCACATGGTTCGCCCGACGCATAAGCTTGGTGGGGAAACGGTACCGCGACAAAGCCTGCTCGAGACAAGACATATGATAAACAGAAAAGGGAGATGCGCGTGTATTTTCTCCGTACTTGACGCGAACGCTCGAGATACACGTTTAGTCAGCTTGCCAACGTTGTTTCCTGTGGTGCGGTGCACTCCATCATCCCGCCTTCCACACGTACCCGGTACCCCATGTGCAGGGTCAACCTCGACTTGAAATACCGGCCATCACCGCCGCACGGGTAAATGACGACCTCTTCCTTCACTTCCAGCCGAACTCCATCTCGGAATCATCGACACCATTGCTCGTCGCGTGCCTCGGACACCATGCCATGACGAGAGCCCTGCAATCCTGCAGACCGCCACACCTTCTGCGCCTATGTGCTCCTATGCGAGCTCTGGCTGGATACCGCGAGAATGAAGATATGTGCAAGCGTGTGGCCGAGTGGCCAGAAGAAGGACGTGGCGCTTGTCCAGTTATTACGTGCATATGGGCGCCAGTCGGGCGATAGCCTTCCACGAGGGCTCGTCCATTCCGCACCTGCTCTATCCAACACCAAGCAATGCGATCCATAAGGCATAAATAAGCAAGGCGTTAAACTCTCCTGTGTCACCTCCATGTACCGCATCTCTGGCACGAGGATGGGTGGCATGTCCCTGTTCAATTTCCGTATCTTCCGTGAGCTCGGTGGGAACGAAAGTCTTCACAGAGCTCCCGTCGTGTCCACGATCTGGTCTTGTTTCAACCCAAGAACCGTGAGCGAGAACGCGCGACATCAGACGACGCATTTAAGCCCAAGCTATAAAATGGCGGTCAAGTTATTCGCCATGTTAACACACAGGAGTCTGATCGAGTCGGGCCATCCTCCATCTCCTAATCACCAACACAAATGCGAAGCTTCGCATCTAACGCGACCTCGCGGACGACGGGGAATTGCAGATACTGGTGTTGGGGCCGAGGCAGCCCGTATCTCCGCAGAGAAGTCTGGACCTCAGGGTTCGAAACAGAAGGCTGCAAAAATAGATGGAAAACATGTTGCTAGCACGTGACCAGGAAGGTTGGACTGTGCTCCTTCCAGAACTCGACGAGATGCAGTAGGACAAGAGGGATATTAAAGGTGAGAGCGAGGGCTCGTGGGGAACGATGGCCTCAATCATCGACCGTGTGTCAACCGAGTTGGTCAAACGTCGAAAGGGGAGAGTATATCGTCATGGCAATCTACAGGTCGGGTTCTCTGCATGGGCACTGGTCAGGGAGGGGATACCGGCCATGCGAGAAAAACCAAAGGTGGATTCGAAATGGTGGACGTTCGGGCGGGTGCGAGCCTAAGATCGCGGCTCAGATAGCGACTCGAGAGCGAAGTCGGGCTAGACTTGCCAGATACAAGATCAACACCCGGTGCACCCAAGCTCTCCGTCCCTGCCAATACGTATCCACGAGCTTCGTGTTTGCATGTAGACATGGACATGGTTGATGTTCTCTTCAACGTCACGTGTGACGTCGACGAACCCAAGGGACTAATCGCGGACACACTCGATGGCGTGATGAGCTATCCGGATACTCCGTGCGAAATCGAGGTAGTCTTGCAACTTAAAATCAGCCGGGGAGACACGACGTGAAATTGCAAGGTACACAGCCAGCCTCCACTGATCCCAACGAGGTTGCCTTGCTGGAATCCGAATAAGAATAAGCGCCAATGACACGAGGCCCCTGCGTGACCGAGAAGAGAGAAACGTGCTTACGCAGTTCTACTCTCCGTAACACGACTCGACTACAACACTTTGCTTCTTGACACTGCGAAACTTACGGACGTACACCATTAGGAGCATGTCGTCAACAGAGAACAGTGCGTAGCAGTTCTCGGGAGTGATTGTACAATGCTGACAATTCAGGAAGGACATACGATAGTACTTGACACCGGTCGCTCTGGTCAGGTGTGGGCAGTCGCTTTTCACCCTGACGGACTGCATTTATTAGGTGGGAGTTCGGATGGGATTCGACGATGGCGAATTGCAGACGGTCGGGAGGTGGGGAAGCAACTGAGCATGAACTTGAACGCCATTTCTGTGTCGAGGGAGTGGGTAGTGTGTGGGACTTGGGCGCGGGGATCAAGTGTATGGGACGCCAACATCCACGAAATGACCATCGGGGTGGAGGGCACAAAAACGGTGGCTGCTGTAGACATCTCGCACGACGCCACCAGGTTTGCCACCGGTACTGCAAGCGGTGACCAGAACGCGAACATCTGGGACATCATCACGGGCAAGAGATTGGTTGGGCCACTCCGACATGACAAGGACATCCGAGCCATTAAATTCTCCCCCAATGGCGAACAGATTGTCACTGCCTGCGAGGACTTTATCCGTGTCTTTGATGGTCGCAGCGGTGGTCAACTCATCACCATCCTCGAGGATTATACATGGGCCGAAGGGCTCTTTATCACTCCCCTTGCATGGTCAAACACTGACCAGCAAATTTTTTCTGCATCTCGTGATGATAAAATCAAGGCTTTCAACGTGTCCACAGGGTCCCTACTGACTGAATCGCAGGATCACAATTCGCACACCGGCAGCAACTCGGGGTTCCGAATGTGTATTGCTCTAGCTGCCAATGGGAAGTTTCTTGCATCCTTTTCATGGAACTCCATCTCATTCTGGGATGCTTCAACACTTGCTCGGATTGGCCCCGCCATCGACGATAGTCAAGATTTACAGTCAATTGCTCTCTCGGCAGATTCCAGTTATCTTGCGATTGGTGGAACCAAGGGGAAGATCACTATTCGCAATCTAAACAACATCCTTCCCGATTCATATGGTCCCTTCCATGTAAGTATTCATGCACTCACAATGCCGGCTCGTTGTAAAGGTGCAAATTGACATTCACCCCTGTTAGGCGCCTGCTCGTGAAGAACACAACTTGGAAAAACCTGAAGATGGGACACCGCAACAACAAGACGAGCAGACTTCGGCCTCAGAGGTTCACGATGGCAAAGCAACAGACTCGACTGCGGTAGGGGCTTGCCAACCTGTCACCGAGGGTATCGCACTGACTCTTGCATTCCTACCCAAGGACCAACAGACGGCGCCAGGTCCGCCCGAGTCGGTGAACCACGACGAAGTCAGTGACAATGATCCACTCGGGGTAAGTCTTTCACCCTTTCCTTTTCTACACTGGTTTTCACGACGGCAAAAGGTCGACGTGCCGACTAGTACACCTGAACCCCTCTTTGACTTTGATGAGGTCTGTGCTGATTTCACTCTACTCCCGCTTCCATGTTGACGTTGCTGGAGCCGCCGTCCCCAGTAACCTCTGCCCATCCTCGTGGGGTTGAAGAAGTCCCACGAGGCTCGTCGGACATCCCATCACAGTTACCAGCTGCCCTACCTGCAACATCCCCTCCAGAGGCACATCTGGATCGTGATACTGCCGAGTCGTCTGGAGGCATCCCGGCGGTCAGAAGGTGGCTGCGTACAGTGATGAAGAAGAGTGAGAAGACCCAGGGTTCACATCGGGTAGATCATGCATCCAAAGAGCCTGGTCAACCTGCGAATCCCGGATCTCGTTCCAGGTCACAGGCAAGAGATACTACAAACCCGGGGGCGTCCAGGATGGCCGCAGCTCAACGCAAGTTGGTGGGTGTTCTCTTCCCTGGTAATCAGCGTGCGATGAGTCTGACGAACCGTCTCAGCGATCGGTCGCGGTACTTGTACACCCAGACCCCGTGGAAGAAGAACCGGTAAAACGGGTTCGTTGATTGCTTGGTTTGTTTGTCGGCGCTGATGTTTATCCTGAGTCACAGCCTGAAACTCATATCGGAGCTGCCGGGGCAGGCCATTCGAACAAGGCCGCCTCGAGTGGTGGACAAGGTAGTGGAGATCCGAAGCAGGCAGGTCTTGTAAGTCTTTCTCGTGGCGACACTTCACGTCGTGACAGCTCACTGCTTATTAGGCTCAGCAAGCAGACGATACCTCTCAACCCTTGGCCGTGCCAACGGGAGTCCATGTCAAGGTGTGTGTTCACTCTCTTAACTTTGATTGTCAAAGTGACGGTGGAATACAGCAGCAGGAAGCAGGCGACGCTACCGTTTCGATTGGGTGTCACTGCCAATTCAACATGCCCGGATGGATGTTGTGCCAGCGCCCGGTCAACGAAGATGGGACGCATTGATCCATGCATGCCACGTTGATTTATGAGTTTCGAGACTTATTACGCCGTTCTCAGTGTTCGTATTATCTCACAGCATGAATATCAGTTTTGAAATCTGTGTCGGCTGCCGAGCGTGCCCCAATACTCACTCAGCGGACACAGAGGAACTCATTCGACGCCCCGTTCCCGACTCGGACCCTGGACGGCCTTCAGGTCCTCGGTGTGGGGAAGCCTAAGCACTGGGGTCGACCCATCCACACGCGCGGGTTGAAGTTCCCCCAACTGTTCTCGTCGTT
>JBBPNY010000641.1:0-13925 GCA_038091165.1 Rubroboletus pulcherrimus
GTCAAGGATTGTCCACAGTTCATTGTAAGAATTCTGTATTGCTGTTCCTGTCAAGCCGAACCGTCTCGTACACGCAAACTGGTGGTACGCCCTGGTAATCTTGGATCGGGGGTTTTTGACACGGTGCGCTTCATCGACCATGATGACCGACCAGGGTAACTCGTCGAGTAACGAGATATCCTTGCGTGCGAGATCAAACGAAGTGATTACTGCGAGCATACTAGTGAACCTTCCTCAGAAGGTAAACAGAAAGCCTTCACCTACCTACGTCTAGACGGCCCATCTTGAAATCTGTGAGAACCTCCTCTCGGCACGTCGGCGAGCCAGTATAGGACCCAACTTCAAAATAGCCCCACTTATAGCTTGCTAGTTGACTGGAGCTGGTTCTGCGAAAATCTAAGGGCACTCACCTTCTCAAACTCACGCTCCCAATTGGGGACCACCGTGGACGGTGCGATGATCAAGCAAGTCGGCCATACGGCATTCGCAGGAGGAAGAGTTCGGTGCTTTTTCCATTCTACACCGTCTTGGAGCTTTGAGACATGGTTTCGTCTCCGATCCACATCTCGCCGATCCCCGTACTTCTTCATGATTGCAGAGAGGAATGATATCACTTGGATAGTCTTACCTACCATATCATACAGCAGCTAAGACGCGGGATGCTCCAATGGACGATACAATCAGCACTTACCCTGCGATCAAAATAGAGCGAAGAGATTTCAGAGCTAGGAGCAGAAGCAAAACAAAATTGACATACAAGACCCATGTCATCGCCGAGAAGTCCGCCTCGTCCTTCATCATACAAGTCCCAGAAAAATTGCACACCCTCACGTTGGTATTCTCTTAAATAAGTGTTGATCGCAGCTGGTATCGTGATATTCTTCTCGCGGTTTAGAACAAAAGGACCAAGGTATTTCTGGCCTTCGCAGAGCGGGAGGCCTGGTCGAGGACTGAATGCCTGTAGAAGACAAGTTTAATGCAAGGAAAACGACGTAGTACGATGGGGGTGCAGACGGGATTGGCAATCGTGTCCTCTGCGTCTTCAGATTCCGTCTCGGAGTCTGACGGGACTAGGGAAACCACTCGGGCTGAAAGAAGTCAGAATCTTTAGTTCCATGGAGAACATTTGGGACTGCATACCAGTGGAACGTGCGGTTTTCACGAGTCCATCCTCCTCTGATTCTGATTCGGTCTCAGAATCATCTAGAACGAATTAGCTCGATAACTAAAGAAATCTTTTATAATTCACGACATACCCTCCACGGGAGGCGTCTGTTTGCGTTTTGATACGGGCATGAATTGAGGAGAGGAGGGTGTCTTGCGTTTCAATGGTTGTACAACCGGTTCTGCCTCCGACTCTGATTCCGTCTCAGAATCATCCACAACTGGGGTCACGCTGCCTGTACTAGGCATTGCCTCTTTAGATTTCAAAAATACCGTCAATGTTCTAGAAACAACAGGTTTCTCCGTGTCGCTGTCCTCGTTTGAGCCGACGTCTGGTATCTCGTCATCTACTTCTGGGCCTTCTTCATCCTCAGAGGCAGAGTGTAGGTCCAGGTCATCGCCTGAATAAATCAAGGTCATGCATGTCCGTGAGATCCGCAATACCACATTTCCATACCGAAATACTGCAAGAGAGGATTCGCTTTTGGCTCTTCAGCGCGACGAGACGCGTTTCCTGCACCATACAAAATATATATTTACCATCTACGCATAAATATACACTCACCAGAACTACTCGAGGGTCGAGTACCACCGAGGACGTCACTCCGTCTCGTCCGGGACTTGCGGGGCGGTGACGCGTCCGACGATTTACGACCACGTTTTGGTTTGCTTGTCGTCTCGTAAACGAACGCCCCGGCAGTGAATTCCGGGTCGGAATCCGGTTCTATGTCATTTTATGTCAACGCGTCATAAATCTTCGTATATGTGTATGGTTTCTGTACCTAGGGGCGCAGGTATCGAGTCCAAAATCCCTGTGCACAATATCGTCAATACATGGCGCAAACCAACGAGAGATGCGACGTGACTCTGTTGATATGCAGATGCTTTCGCCTTCCCCTTTCCGTAAGACATCGCGTAGTGGATGAACGAGGCAAAGAGTCACAGCGACAATTGATTCGCGTCTCAATGAAGCGCACGTGATAAAGTCACCTGATCCAAGCATTACATTACGTCATTGTCTTTACTGGCAGTTCGTTGTGGCCGCAAAACAGTACAATGTTTCTGAGCGCAGTAAATACGGACAACACATAAAACCAGGGGTACGGAGGACCATGGCGAGCAAAAACATGAGAGCACAGAAGCATTTAAAAGAGCAAGTTACAACCGAAGAGAGAAAATATACGGGGTTAAGGAGGGTTGGTAGGCACATGTCTCGCAGGGGGGCGGAAGTTCTTATACTAGGAACAGTCAAGGGAGCCGAGTTGTGATTAGGTTGCAACGAGGGAGCAAGGAAAGACAGTGTCCTGGATATGTACAGCGCGTCACAGAGTTTCGACGATCAGTCATCGTCGTCGTCGGCGACTTCTTCACCACTCTCTTTGGAAGCGGCCTTTGCCTGTTGGGTTCAGGAGTTAATTAGGGGGAAAGAGCATAGGACAAGCGGACGCACGCCAGTCAAGGATGCTTTCTCCTCCTCAGCTCGTGCTTTATCCTTCGCAGCCATATCAAGATAAGGCTGAATGGGATAATCAGCGCTATGGAGGACAAGGCACGAATGTGTTTACCTTTTTCTCATCTTCATCGAGCTCCTTCCATTTCGCACCGAGAAGTTTGCCGACTTCGCCTGTGAACAGCCTTTAGACGGATATGGCACGGTAACAGGGACCCACGGACCAAACCCAGCGTCGGGGTTCTCGGCCTTGATTCTCTCTCTCCAATCTTGGCTGAAGAACATGTAGGCAGAAAGAGCTCGCTTTGGCCCCCCCTTAGCCTTTGACTTGGTGCCTTTGGCAGTTTTGCTTTCGGATTTCTCAGCAGCCTTGCGCTGTTGACGAGTGTGAGCAACAACGTATGAAAAAAAACGGTGAAGGCATGGATGGATTAAAGTAAAACATAGCATATATGCAGCTGTATGGGTGTTTGGTAGACAAAGTGTGACGAACGAACCTTGGGTTTAGCTTCCTTGGGCATCTAGAAGAGAGAAAACGAATTAGTAAACGATTCAACACGTCGTGAACACGCGAAAAGGTGTGCAAGTCAAGTGGAGTGTTGTGGAACACGGTGCGTGTCGACGCGTCGGTGACCAAACAAATACGGTACCAGCGCGGCATGATAGAGCACAACCCCGACGACTGGGAGCGACGAGGAAAAAAAGGGTTGTCTGGCATCGCCAGGCATCGAGGAAGACGATCTACGAATGGATAAAATAGAAAGGTGGGCCAACCTTTGTTGTATGCTACAGTGAGGGGTGTAGGGGAGTGATTGATTTAGGCGGGTGGACCGCGCGGTACAGCTATAGGCAAGGTTGGCTGGGAGCGTTTTGGCGGGTGGGAGCCTCGTATAAGGGCTGGCATTTTCCAACCGTGAGAATTGAGCACGGACTCGCTCACGTAAGCACCGTTCAACAAGCGGTCTTTTCCGGACATCTCCGGCGCGTCGACGTGTTGCACCACACGCGTTCCATCCTCCTCTCGGCCGGCCTCTTCGGCCACGTCCCCGGGCGTGACCACTTCTTTCCGGGGGGTCTCCAAAGTGTCAAATATTGACGTAGATCTCCTGAATATAACCCAAGGCCTATCTACACTACATAGATATTGTCCCCATGTGCCCCCCGTATGTAATTATGGGCAGATCTACAGTATACACGGATAGATGCGCGAAAGCATGCAGCCTGTCTCTCTTAGTTGCGCAAAGAAACACACTGGTTTCAGAGCTTACCTCGAAGCGGATAGAGTAGTCTAATGGAATGAGATATTAGCCATTGGATTCGAAATCAACGTCAGGCAGACACAGCTGTCCTAGGCCCAAGTCAGGCAGTCGCGCCATTTTGACGAGCAGACTGAGCCCCTGGTCACCAGCGCCTGAGCCCGGACTATTGAGGAGTTGCCAAGTGTAATCGTCTACTTCTTCTGCCACGCGACCCCAAGTATTCTTGATAACGCCGGGGTGATTGAAACTTGCCATAATGAAGCAGAGTGGTGAACCTAAGGAGGGGAATCGTCATTACATCGCCCCGTGGTTGGACGATCGCCTACATAAGCCAGATATCTCCTGTTCGCGAGCAAGATACGGTGATGGAGTCTCAGGGAAGGGCTTGGGAGTGTCTTGGATAAAGTCTGGAAGGACGTCGCCCAAACTATATAAGCGTCGACACGAAGGACAGACACGACCCGTGGCCCGACTTTTGTTGTACCACAGGATCTGGACAGAGGTCGGTACCCGTGAGCCGACTCAAACAGATGAACATACGATGGCAATTTCCTCGGGTAGGACAGTGCATAGCATTTGTAGGATCTCTTCTTGGGCAAACTCTGCGCACAATGCATCATCCAAGGCGGGGGGCTGAGCAAAGAAAGACACGAGAAAGGCACGCGTATCGCGGACACGAGGCCCGTTACCAGGGTCGTATATGTTGGGAGCAGCGATGAAAACGCCGTCATCATATGGATAAGGAGCATCGGAAGGCGACGCGTGAGGATGAGGGTCGTCGACGGTGTCATCAAGGTCGTAAATTTGGCGGGGTGGCTCCGGGAGAGTTTGAGAGGGTTGCGAGACATGTTGATTTTGTGAGGGCTTCCTGTGTTGCTTCTTTTTCCTCCTGTTGTTGTTACATGGCCCGGGCATGATGTCAGGACTTGAACGTGTCACG
The DNA here is from genome assembly GCA_038091165.1 of Rubroboletus pulcherrimus. NCBI lineage: Eukaryota > Fungi > Basidiomycota > Agaricomycetes > Boletales > Boletaceae > Rubroboletus > Rubroboletus pulcherrimus. The sequence goes on from JBBPNY010000641.1 coordinate 4,814, forward strand.
TGTGACGGAACGCGTGTGTGACATTGAATTTGCGCATGTTTGCATCGGTCACTGAAAAAATAGCCGAGGGGGGATCAAGTCTACGTGACTCGGACTGACAAGGCTGATTACAATCTGTCCGAACAAGATTACAGGTCTGTTGCGATACACCGCGACTGTTCGCCTTCTCTGGCGCTGTAAAATATCTGTACATTCTCAGGTCCGTCAAGTATCACTCAGCATGGCTAATACCATAGAACTCGCCCAGGCATGTCTCTCGCTCCATTTATTGTATGAAACACTCACCTGCGTCCAGACAGGAAAGCGAGATTACCTCAAGTCCTTGGAAGGGAGATACCAAGCTCGATGGCAGGAGGAGCGTCTCTTCGAGACCACTGCTCCCTCACAGGACGAACTCCGCGGTCTCTCCCCAGAACAGATCAAGGAAAAATACCCAAAGTGGTTTGGAAACTTTCCCTACCCCTACATGAATGGCTCTCTGCATCTCGGCCATGCTTTCACCATCTCAAAAGTCGAGTTTACTGCTGGATACCAACGCATGCTCGGAAAGCGCGTCTTGTTCCCCCATGCTCTACATGCAACCGGGATGCCAATTAAGGTGCGTCTACATCCTCCATCACTCCAATGGCTCACTCAGGTCTTGCCTTCAACAGGCAGCATCAGACAAAATCATCCGTGAGATGGAGCTCTTCGGTGAAAACTTTGAGCGATACGATCCCAATGTGGAAGACGAGACTCCCAAGGTGACCGGGAATGGCCCTGCGCCTCCGACTGCACAGGTCGGAAAAGCGACCAAGGGAAAATTGGCCGCCAAATCCACAGGTCTGACTTATCAATTCCAAATCATGGAATCCATCGGCGTGCCCCGCGAAGAGGTCAAAAAGTTTGCGGATCCTTATCACTGGCTGTCTTACTTTCCACCGATCTGCAAAGTGTGTTGCATCGTAAATTATTTCTTCTTCGACGCCTTATTTTATCCTAGGATGATAACAACGCTATGGGTAACCGGATAGACTGGCGTCGCTCTTTCCTGACTACCGATATCAATCCATACTATGACTCCTTCGTCCGATGGCAGATGAACAAGCAGCACGCACTTGGTAAAATCAAGTTTGGCGAACGATATACCATATATAGTCCCAAAGACGGCCAGCCATGCATGGATCACGATCGATCTGACGGAGAAGGTGTTGGTCCACAAGAGTACATCGCCATCAAAATGGAAGTGGTCGAATGGAGCCCTGCAGCCAAGGCAGCCGTCGAGGGTAAAGTTGGAGGAAGAACAGTGTACTTGGTCCCTGCCACCCTGCGCCCGGAGACGATGTATGATTCGTCGCGCTCACATGCCCAGATTTGTTTTTGCTAACGCTGTTCGGTTGCAGGTATGGTCAAACGAACTGTTTCGTTGGGCCATCCTTGAAGTACGGCATTTTCGCCATCAACGACAGTGACGCCTTCCTCGTGTCATACCGAGCAGCGCGCAACATGGCCTTCCAAGGCCTGTCTCCCTCGCGCGGGGAGGTTGTGCAGTTGTTGGAGATCGACGGTGCAAGCATCGTTGGAACAAGGGTCAAGGCCCCCTTTGGTGTCATCCCCGAACTATATGTACTACCAATGGAGAGCGTCAAAGCAACCAAGGCACGACTATCTCATTTGTTCCGTCTTTACAGTGACACTCAAGGTATATATGACAGGGAACTGGCGTCGTCACCTCCGTACCCTCCGACTCACCAGACGATTACATGACGACGGAGGAACTGCGTAAAAAGGCCGAGTACTACAAAGTGGATCCTAAATGGTTGGACTTCACACCCATTCCTGTCCTCAAAACCACCAAATACGGGGACCTCACCGCCGTCCAGGTCTGCAAAGAACTGAAAATACAATCACCCAAAGACGCCAAAGCGCTCGCGGATGCAAAGGAGATCGTGTACAAAGAGGGTTTCTACGGTGGTACCATGATCATCGGTGACTTCAAAGGTGAATCGGTCCAGGATGCTAAACCAAAGGTCCGCGCGCAGCTGATAGAAAGAGGATTGGCTGTCGCCTACGCGGAGCCTGAGAACTTGGTCGTGTCGCGTAGTGCAGATGAGTGTGTTGTTGCTTTGATGGACCAGTGGTACATGGACTATGGTGAACCGGCTTGGAGAGCACAGACCGAGAAGTGTGTTATCTCTTTGGATTCGCGTGTGTTTTGTTGCATTGACCATTTGCCTTTCTTCTCTTCAGACTCTTGGCGAGGATGGACACTTGGACGGTGGAGACCCGTAATTTGTTTGAGTCAACCTTGGCCTGGCTGAACAAATGGGCTTGCGCGCGCACGTATGGCTTGGGATCAAAGCTTCCCTGGGACCCCCAGTTCATGGTTGAAAGCTTGAGTGATTCGACGATCTACATGGCCTACTACACCATCGCTCATCTGCTCCAAGGTACGCCTCACGCCCCCTTGCCTCTGTTGATCTGATCTGATCTACTACTTGGATCGACACAGACGGCGACATCACCGGACACACCGTCGGCCCTCTGGGCGTGACAGCCGAACAAATGACCGACGAAGCTTGGGAATATGTGTTCCGCAATGGTCCTTGGCCCAATCCGGAGCCCTTCCCGAAAGAGAAAGCCGATGCAATGAAGCATGAATTCAACTACTTTTACCCCTTTGACATGCGTTCGTCCGGCAAAGACCTGATACAGAACCACTTGACGTTCGTACTGTACAACCACGTTTCCATCTTCTCAGAGGACAAGTGGCCTCTGGGCATCCGCACGAACGGCCATTTAATGATCAACGGACAAAAGATGTCGAAGAGCAAGGGAAACTCGTTGACGCTCCGAGAGAGTATCGAGAAGTTCGGTGCGGACGCTATGCGTCTGAACTTGGCTGATGCTGGTGACGGTGTCGAGGATGCCAACTTTGACGAAAAGGCTGCCAACGCAAATATTCTGCGTTTACACACGCTGCTCGGATGGTGCGAGGTACGTATCGGGCGCTGCATACATACACAATTCACTAACAAGAATGCCTAGGACATGTTGAAGGATGAATCCAAGTTGAGGGTTGGCCCCAAAAACTACCACGATCGCGTCTTTGAGGAAGAAGTCATCGACCACATCAATATCACCAAGCACCATTATGACAGGTACGTCCTGCCTTTCTCTTCCATCGGGTCTCCGCAAGCCTCATCTTTTTTTCATTACTCTTCTCTAGCACCTCCTTCAAGGACGCATTGAAGTATGGCTTCTACGAGTTCCAGAACATCCGTGATTGGTACCGCGAGGTCACCGCCGACGTCGGTATGCACGTCGACCTCGTCAAGTACTGGATCCGTACCTCCGCCCTCCTTATGGCCCCATTTGCCCCCCACTCTGCCGAACACATCTGGCTGGCGTTTCTGCACGAACCCCAATCGATCCAGCTCGCGCGCTGGCCCGACCCAGGCTGCATAGCTGACCGCACCCTCATCGCGGCCGGCGCGTACATGCGCAGTACGCTCAAGATGATCCGGGACGCCGAGACGACCCTACTGAAGAAGCTACAAAAGGGCAAAAAGGGCAAACCAGACGGTCCGTCGTTCGACCCCAAGTCGCCCAAGAGCGTCCGGGTGTACGTGGCGACGGGGTTCCCGGAGTGGCAAGAGGCGTGCGTGCAGGCAGTCAAGGAGGCGTATTCGGAGGCCGAGGACCGGGTGGACGACGCGCGTGTGAGGGCGATCTTGACGGAGAGAGGGTTGATCAAGGATAAGCGCGCGATGCCGTTCGTGCAAGCGTTCAAGGTAAGTCAAACGTAGTCGATCTTTTTTTTTTTGGTTTCGAAAAAAGGAGATTGGGTTCTGACTTGGGCTCGATTGGTACCCCCACACTACTACAGAAACACGTGCAAGACTTTGGGGCCAAGGTTGCTTTCGACCGAAGTCTGTCGTTCTCCGAGCCGCAAGTCCTGGCCGAGTTCTTGCCGTATCTGAAACGATCGCTGAACCTGGTCGATGCGGAGGTGTTCTTGGTCGACGAGGCGCTGCAGAGGGACGAACCGGGTTTCACGCCATCGATCATAGAGACTTCGGAACCTGGTAGTCCTGCTTTCGAGTATCGCAACGTGTAGAAGTCTAGCAACTAGCCTTCCCCCACTACCGCACTTCGCCACCATGTCTCTAGCAAAAAGGCTGCATTTCGTGTCGTAGAATCTGTATTTGGTAGTGATTCCCCATGGAACGATATGCTCTGTCCATGCTAATACAAATACGCATAAGCTTAAGCTATCTGCAACCGACCAATCATCCATTCCAGCCGACCAGACGTTGAGCTAAACATCCACTCTAGGGAGCTCAAAGCCCGCAGTATGTAATAAAGTCGCAAACTGGAAGCAACACGTTGACTAGGATATCACATGTCATCCAGGCGAATGGCTTACCTGAACTCTTGAGATATACCAGACCTGATCGAGGTCGTACCCTGGTCTCTCGCTCACGTCACCTGGCATAGTATTAGGGAGATATGTTCACAAAGTCCATCTCTAGACATCGTACGCACCACTGTTGTGATACATGGGATCCGCGACTAGACGAAGCGATAAGACGTCAACACCCAATGTCGGTTCTTGAAGCTCAAACCAGACAACTTACTCGGTCCAGCACGTTCAAAGAGCTGCGTAGCAGCGTATCCTTGCTGATGGAAAGACTTGAGAGAGAATACCCAGATCACCATCCCAACTTGTTACGCCAAAGAAAAATCGCGTGGACACATACCTGATGATCGCTGCAGCAAGCAGTTGAATACCCGACAGTCAGCTCAGGGCTGTATATCGCAGCCATCTTCGCAACCAGTTCCGCGGCCTCGGGCGTGCCAATGCTGTGGCGGTTGACTTGTTAGTCACACTGTACGGCGGCGAACAGACGGACGAAAGGTGACGAACGATTTTGGTAACCCAAGCTGAGGAGGCTCGTATGGCGCGTGGTATGCGAGCATGTCTGCCTGTATCATCAGCGTCACGTTCGCATCCCGCATGCGCAACTCCCCTGTAAATATTTCGTATGGTGTCAGCCAAGTTCCAACAGCGCGTGTGGCTAAAATGAGCACATACGAGCATATGCTTTCGAGCCGAGCAATCCCTGCTCTTCGCCAGCAAACGCGACGAGCTCGATGGTCGTATGGAACTTGAGGCCGAGCTCCTTGATTCGGTGAGCGATCGCAAGCAACGAGATGGTGCCAGAGCCATCGTCGTTGCCACCAGGTGCCTTACAACACCAACCATGTCACCCGACGAACACAGGAGAGCGCAATAGAACTCACGCGTGACGAACCAAACGACCCACGTGAATCATAGTGACCAGAGATCAGAACGATCGACTGCGAGTCTACCGTGCCTGCGTATCTACTTTACACAAGAACCACCCATCAACGTTCACGGACACGAGAGCATGTCAGGAGAGCACCATACCAGACGACGTTGGGTGCAAAGCCCTCCAAGAAGGGCTTGAGGTCGCAGGTTGCACCGGTGCGCTCGAACTGCTCCTTGAGCCACGCTGCGGCGACGCGCGAGCCACCGGAAAACGAATGGCGCGACTCGATCCCGGACGTACCATCTTCGTTGGTAAGATAGCGAATGCTTTTGCGCATACCGTGAACGGAGATACCGTTGACGATGCTAGCGACGACGGGATCAAAGTGCAAGGACGCGAGGAGCTTGCGTACGCGGTCGACGGCATCCTCTGGGACGGGGAGGTACGTGACAGGGGTAGGTGGGATTGGGGAGGCCTTCCAGTAGCGCGGGAGGAAAGTTGACAGCGCGTGCGCGGCTGCGTCGTCTGGGACGGCGACGAGGGCGAATCTGAGGGTGGGGTCGTGGTGGAGCAGGGAGAGGACGGGCGAAGGTTCGGGTGCGAGTAGCACGGTCTGGTAATCGCTTGCCGGGGGGACGACGGCGTCGTCGGTGCGGAGCCATTGGAAGAAATCCTCCACTTCAGTGTCGTACGCGGTCGTTCGGAGGGGGGCGTCGACGGCGGATTCCTGGATCCAGACGAGCTGCTCGTCGCGAGCTGGCAACGGCACGACCACGTGAGGGCTGCTTTCCACGAGCTCACTCACACAAACGGACTCGGTGGGCTTGAAGACGGCCTGCTCGCCATAAATGCCATAGAAGCTGTTCGCAAGACACGACGTGACGGACTGCACGACGACGTCGGCATAGGGAACGGCGAGGAGAACAGCAGTCGTGCTCATCGTGTCTAACGACCCGCCCAGTGAAAGGAAACGGAAACAAATAGTCACGGTAACTTTAGCCGGGCTAGTAGTATTTGTACTACGCCGTTATCTACCAGTCCATATGGACCGGCGGCCCGGCCTTCGGGGGAGCACACGATAAAATTGGGACGAGAGAGCTGGCACATGCCAGGCTTTGATGAAATCTATATAGGCCTAGCTACTCGCCCCTGTACTCCTTGGCCTTTCTTCAACTAGGACTCTACCCAGTCATTGGGTTTGCTGGGACTAGTAACTGCTCTGTCAGGACTCGAGCTAACAATTACCCTCCATTCCTATCGATGACCTCTGGCTTGCGATGTGGATCACTTCTTTCCCGTCAGCTCAGCCGACTCTATCCACTTCTTCGGAATTCCCCTCGAAAGCAGGAATTCGGTTACCGTCTTCATCTGTTTGCCTTGCACCAGCACTTCTAGTCCCGACGCTTTTCCATGCGCAGGAGACACTACCAACGCATACGTCATTTGCGAGGAAGCAAGGACAGGTCGCAGGTCACTGAATACGTACCAGCCGTTGCGCAAGCGCACAACCGTCTGAGCTCGTCCGCCATCTCTTCTCCTTCGAGGAAAAACGGCTCGAACCCCGTTACCAGTGTACTCGCCTTTCTGCCCTGTCGAACCTTGACCACAACCGAAATGGGTTTCAACTGTCCCTTCCTACCAATAACACCATATGAACCTCCTTGCGGAACCATGCACCACTGAAAACGTGACGTACTTGAGTACCGGATCTTTTCCCTCTGCCTGCACCTCGTACCAGCTCTGCATCTTCTCTGATAGTCTCCGTACAACGTCTTCTCGCTTCAAAAACTCGACACTCTCAGGGGCCTCGCCTTTTGCACATACCGTCGATAGCAGCACTTCGTCTGTCCCGACATTAACATACGACTGGTTTCGCGGGTTCGTGAGTTGGCGCGCGGCGACATACTTGCTCACTGTCGACTTCAAATCCGAATAACTGTACAGCGCCGAGGAGCTGTACCACATTACATCAAGCGAAACGATGTCAGCAAGTCTTCGTAGAGACGAGACTGGAGAGCTCGTACTCAAACCCTCCCTCGGAGAAAAACTTGGCGGTTCCACTGGCAGCATGTGGCTTCCACAACTCTTTCACCTCCATTTCTCGCACCTTGGACCTTTCCTCTTCCTCTCTTTTCTCTCTCTTTTCTTCCTTGATCTGTACATCTCGAAGCGACGTATATGGCCGATGTGCAACCACATCAGGGTGGGTGGCCAACACGCTCATCACGAGCGGTTCCGGTTTAATGTCTTTGAATGACAAAATCCGTTGTTTATCCAGAAACTTGAAAAAGGCGAGAAGAGACTTGTAGCTAGAGTGCTTGATGTCAATCTGCGGGTACGAGGACGACGCCCCACCGAATGACGGCTGTAATTTTTCATCAGACAAAGACCTGTGAACGAATGCAGGCCGGAAAGGCAGGATGTATGACGAGTAGAAGGTGCTCGCCGGAATGGGAAAAGAAGCGGATGTAGGGGAGGAAAGCGTGGTCTTGATAGCTTGCAGGACAGCAACGCGTAAGATGTGGGAGACCTCTGCTGGGCTTTCAATCGCGGCATAGTTTCGAGCGGACAGATCTCACCTTCCTTGGAGAACGCCGGTTCGTTCGGAGCGGAGGTTGAGACAGAAGCGGGCGCCAGCGATTCGGCCGGTGGCACAGCGTTGGATGCGGCGCCGTTCGTCCTGTTCGGATCATTGGCCACATCGTCGGGCACGGACTCGTCAGCGCCAGCCGGTTCCGATTTTGGCGCGTCCTCGTCTTTTCCATCGTCTTCCTTGACCTCGATTTCACCCGGAGGATCACCCTTGTTTCCCATATCGAATAGGTGGTCCTTCCAGGTATGCAATACGTGAACAGCCTTTCCCTTCGCACCTGCCTTCAACCTGTCCAAGTCCACTGCCAGTCGCCCGACTGCGAGTGGAGGCCCACACGTTGAGGTAGATTCAACTGTGCGCTGTACGATGCTGACGAGCTGTTGTGGTGACACAGTCGAGCTGGATACCTGAACGACTGAGTGGGTGGGCCAATAACGATCGGTCACATGAGGTTTGGCACTGGGAAATACCTAGGTAAAGGGAACGTGGACTTACCACCAGGGATCATAAGATCAGCACCCCCCGCGAGGACGGGTATGACTGCTGCTGGTGTGGAGATCCACGGAAGCAGGTCGTATTTCTTCCATAAAGTGTAGACTAGGATGCACAGCAACGCAGAACATCAGCGGGCGCTCAATACGCCACACGCAATGTTGGAAACGAGTGGTACCTGTAGGGATAAGATCATCTGCACCCTTGCCGATGATGAACCAGAGTGGATTGCCCTCAGATGACAGATAAACGACCTAAATCAGTGCGTGGAAGGGTGAGCGCCAATGTGTCCGTTCGAACATGGGGTGATGCGGGTACTCACGCCAGGATCGTCGGTGTAGGTTACAACCTTTTGAGACATGAGCCCGTCTGGTACGAGCATGTCGCCGAGTTCAGGGGATATGCCATACGCTTGTATGACGCGCTGCTTCAGCTTGCGCCGATCAGAGCTGCGAAGCGGTGCTATGGACCATCCAGCTGATGGCCCGGTGTTATACATTTACATGAATGAGGACAAACCTGAGGTTTTGATATTCGACAATGGTTTCTTGAACATCGTTGTTGAACATGGCCAACGCCGGAGTACTAAGATAAGCCTCGCCGAAAAAGGCAATTTTTGGATGTACTGACATTCGAAGAAGTTTTACCACTACTAGAGATGCCTCGCGCAACATCAGAACGTTTCTCGAGGACACACCCGTCCTCCATAAAATCTGCGGCAGCAAGATCTTCAAAAAATCGCGACAATGGC
>JBBPNY010000642.1:0-13909 GCA_038091165.1 Rubroboletus pulcherrimus
GTCCGTTTCTTACAATGGTACTAGAGATCTGCGTGCCATGCTCGTTGTCTGTTCGTGTTTGAGGATGTTAGTAAACGCATCACCTATTTGCAATAAACCATCGTGGTGTTATCGGATGGCGCGCAGGTTACTCGTCGCGCAGGCACATTTCTTGGGCTCTCGATACCTTCGCGTACGCAATGAAACTTCGCGATCTGAATCTCCTTTCAGTAGACACAGTTTTGAGTAGGTCGTGGGTCGTGGGTCGTGGGTAGGTTGCGACAGGACGTCCGGATAGGCTGGCGGATCCTTTGCACCCTTCGTCGAACACGTTGTGATTCGGCCGGTAAGGTGTTGCGTGCGAAGCGGGCGCGGCTTGAGCGTGTTCGACCCCGTGATGTACACGAGGTAGACCTCTAGATCTTCCTTTCATTTCACCACTCGTAAATAGAAAGATATATATCTTCATTTTTGCTCTCGCTTGTCTTTAACCCACATATCTCTCTTTGATGTCACAGTCTCGCATCATTACAACCCTCTAGCACTCAAAGGACATCATGGTATTTAGACTTTTTACCCGCAAATCCACACTGGACGACACCTCAGCATCGCCAGAATCCAAGACAAACCAGCAACTGCCGAACACTCGTCTCCCTACACCTACACCATCCATCGCCTCGGTTGGTCACCGGCACCATTCGCCCCTCCGATTTCCAACTGTCCTCCGTGCCGTACTGGGCGGCAGCATCACCGATTTGACTCTCAAAGACTCTGATCTAACGACAGATAGCATCGCCGAGGGAGAGAATAGTGTCGACTCCCCCGTCCCGCCACCACCAGTGACACCGTCCCCTCCCCCTGTCGGCCCAGATGAAGCAAAGGCCCTTTATGATTTGATGCTGACAATACCACCAAAGACGCTGCATGCTTACACCCTTGCTCATCTCTGCCCTCAACCCCCTCCACCACCTACCTCCATGTCTTCTCTTGCACTCGGATCGCATCCCGACAACACACTGCGTCCGCCATCCCCGAACACGGTAACCAAGCTGACTGCCTTCTTCTCAACCCTTGCGCCGCCCCCCTTGCTTCATTGTATGCGGTGTCACAAGGACTTCTATGATATTGAAAATGAAGAGAAAGACAAGGCATGCCGCGTACCGCATGACGACGAGAGCGCATTGGTCTCTCGCGTTTCAGGAGGTGGCTACGAAACTCTATGGGGCTGCTGCGGGCAGACCGCCTCAGGAGACGGAAGCGAAGGTCCACCAGATGGGTGGTGCTACGAAGGGAGGCATACAGTGAGTTTGTCCCTTCCCAACATCACCCCCATTCACCCGCATCTCACTGTCCGACTATCACCAAGACAGACGTCAAACGCGCTCGATTCAGAGGGGACTCGACCATCCACGATGACAAACTGACATCGTGTCTCAAATTGAATTGTCATGGGGAACGGGACCAACTTCCGCGCCGCGATTCATATACTTCGCCATCTCGCAACGTCGGGACGTCCCCGGCGCGCAAATCCAACCCTTCGCCGGTCCGATCACAAGCTTCTGTTGTAATACCTCGCTCTACTCGAAAGCGCCCGCGCAAATCACTAAAGGAAGCGTCCGGTTCCGACAACGAGGCTGATGCGGAGAGTTCAGTGGGTCGCGTTGCGAAAGCCAAGGACAAAAAGAAAGCCAGTCACGGTGCAGGAGAGGGGGGCCAGGACACGAGCATGGCTGTTGATGAGCCCAATCCCCCACCCAAGTCCAAGGCAAAGGCAAAGTCTCGGCCTATCTCCCGAGCTCGTCTCCCACCCAGAAACTCCACGACTGCCTCACTCCCCGTTTCTGGTTCTAACACCACGCCTGTGGTCTCTACCAAAGCAAGGACCAACGCAGCAAAGCCTAAATCGACTTCTCGCACGTTGCTCTCACAGAGTCACACTCATCTAGCCTCGGATTCTGAGGCTTCGACCCGCGAACATCCTAGGACAAGAAGTCGTGTCCGGGAAGAATCGCGCGGCAGAGATGCTTCGCGGAGCCACACTACCTCGAAGCTAACGAAAGCGGGCATCTCTGAACGGGAAAGACGCACCAGCAAAGCCACCAAACCGCTCTCACAATCCCCGAGTTCAGAGGGGGAACCAGAAGCTACAACAGATGAGCACCAAGAAAGCGATCAGGAAGTGAGGGGGAGAGATAGGAAGAGGAGGCGGGTGGGACGGAACTGAGCGGTATATCCTCGCGCTGTTCCGGTACATTCTACTGCAGGATATCCTATTGTCATATTGTCAACTGTTATTACTTTATTGATGTACCGCGTCCCTGCCTGAGCCTCTCCATTTGTGTCGCTAGATTCAGAGTAGCACCACCTTGTATTTGGCTGTGATTTCCGTGGGAATTAGTGAGCGGCATATATACGGTCTGATCAGCCACAGATTCTTTTTTTCTTGACCAGCTCGAAGGCTACGATGCTCACCACGCATAGGACGCTTTCACGTCCGATCTCGTGAGCGGGTTAAGGTCTGAGCATACAATCCCCCTTGATCGGCTCTCGCAGGGCCCAGTTGTAACCAACTGAGCGGCATACCAGAAAAGCAGCTGTCTCTCCTTGACCCAAGACCCTTATTAACAGGCGAGGTACAGAGGGACATAGCTTTGAAAAGTGTCGCGGGGATCGGGCGAGGGATAACCTCGACGTCTTGGATCACTTTTATCTCCCCAAGTGTCCCGTATGGGACGCCTTGTTCGTGGGACGGCCAGCTTCGCAGGCGCACATAGGTCCGCTATCCTCTTCATCTGCCTGGGGTATGGGCGTGCAGATGTCACCTGCCCGGCCTTCCATTCCGCTCGCGGCGTTGTCAGGGTTGGCCGATCGTCTCGTCTGGACTGGAGCGAATCCCTTTCCATCACGACAAGAACGGCCTTCGGGCCAGAGTACGTGCACCTTTGTTCGTGACGAAAAGCGTGCACGCTCCAGGGGAATGAGAAGGTGGACGTCACCCTTTGGTATCCTCGTCCTTTAGTGCACTTTGTGGCGCATGCTCCAGAGGGAGTGTGAAACTCGATTCAGACTATTCTCGGACTGGTCATGAATTTTTTGCTTTTGCTTCCTTCGTGGAGGCTTTCTGTGTTTCGACTTATCATAACGCCCGTTTCGTAGAAGTAAGTCTCGTCTTTGCTGAGGTGCAGTAGCTAATGAATTTTTTTCCGTTTGCAAGCTCACATCAGAGTCAGATCATGGATGGTAACTGATAGCAGAGTATGTTGTTACAATCCCATGTTCTTCTGCGCTGTCAAATCCACTCTTGTAATCAGTAATCGCACGCAATCGTATGTGCTTCAGCCTGTCGCTTCAGCACTGCGAGTACTCTCAGATCTGGTTAATGATGGTTGGATAATCCATTAAGTTCAAACGTAGTCTTCTTTTGATTTGCCTCACCATCTCTATGCGTGGTTCAAGCTCCAAACGCGTGCGTAGGTGCCCTCGAATACGAACTTCTGGGGAGGTAAGTAAGTTTTTTTTTAAAAAGGGTTGTTGTGGCGAAATTAACGTGGGAATTGTTCTGACCCCAGCTTGAAGGTCACGATGTTCAAATCTCGCACAAGATGGTTCTCCGTCTGATATCATGAACGGGCTAAAGTCTGAGCCTGCAATCCCCCTCGATTGGCTCCGGAAGGTGTCGCTGGGATCAGACGAGATGGCGCTGGCATTGGGAATGTTGCCCTTTTCCCTCCAACGTGTTCCTTGTACGGGACGCCTTTTCATGCACTTTCGTTCTCCACTGGCATAAAGATAGGTCCGCCTCTGTCTGGAGAAATTTTATATCACTAGAGCCCTCGGGCCCGCAGTCGTCGTCTCCATATTCGTGGCGGAAGAGTTCCAAACCAACCAAACCGCGCTACCATGCCTACTACACCTGAAACCACACTTTAACACTGAACTCGTTGGTGGAGACAGCTAGCACCCTTGGCATAGTGCGCCGCGTGACAAGCATGGCTTTCGTGGCCGGAGTCGTGGAACCTTTTGGGCGACACATTGGACATTTACCTGTCATGATTACTCTTACTTACGGAGAACTTGCAGCATAGATCTCATGTAAATATTTGCATCCTCGTACCAGTGGGTGCAAGGTACCCAACGACTGACCGGGCCGTGAAGTCAAATCGTAAAGCTAATCAGCTGTCATGATGCTCTGTTCCACGATCATCTTCCACATCACATGAGGTCATCTGGACGTAAAACGGGCGGTGCCTCGTAGGCGTTAGAAGGGATGGAATTTTGGTTTCGCGGCAGTGCGACATTGGAAGGCACGCGGAAGACACCGCCTTCCAGCGACGTCTTCATTGCCCGCACTCACTTGTCTCTAACCGGTTTCACTGCTGCCACTCTCGTCGATGTCTTGGCAGAGTGAGTAATACATCGATAACTGACCAGGATCGGAATCCGTCCACAGCGCGGTTCTCTGATAAGTTCTTCGCTCCGCGCTAGATATCCTCGACGTCGGTTTACTCCGATCAGGGAAGATCGTACAGGCTGCCATCGTGGGGCAAGACGGCGAAGTGTGGGCCGAGTCAGCTGGTTGCAACGTGTGCATTATTAGTTTTCCCTTCATCTCCGTCGCTCAATTGTGGTGTTGGTTACTGATTTCTAAATCGTGCTCAGATGACCGAGGCAGAGTGCGGTGCGATCATAGAAGGATTCGGAACGTATCCCGCGCGCGAGATCTTCGTCGGCGGTAGGATGTATTCGACTACGATGGGGTGCCTGGACATGGTACTCGCGAAACGCAAGGTTGGAGAGTGTTTCTTGGCGCTTGTGATGACTGACGAACGCTGTCTGTGTCAGGATGGAGGCGGGTGCGTGGTCAAGAAAACAGGACAGAGTGTGATCATTGCAGAGTACATCTCCACCGGTGATACCATGGCCGCACTGGCACTCGTGGAACGACTGGCGGATTATTTGATTTCCCAAGGATACTGATCACTCTGGGGGCCTGTCAACAACTCAAGCAAAATGTGAAGATTCTCCAAGGTCATATGTACATTGTAGATTGATACCTGGCAGTGTTCTCGATTATACTCCATGCACCGACTTTTTGTTTCACCGGACTAGCTGAGAAAAGATCCGAGACTCTGTCTTGAATGAGTTGATGGCGCTAGGAGGCGATCGATCCTATTGCCAGTGGTTCCCATCCTTATTCCTTTGTGCGGGGCGTGTAGAAGCTCGGGAAAATCCCCGTTACGTCTTCATGATACCAAAACCTTCCTGAGGTGTTGTTATCCACTTGCGCAACCCCGCTAGAAGAATCTGCCCCGGCGCCGCTCTTCTGCCTAGCAATCTCAATCCACATTGCACCAAGTCCAAGACCCGGCACAAGCGCGAGTATTTCGGCGAACGACGGTTGTACGAGAAGCGTGATGGTGTCTGTGAGAGGGTTGTGGGGTTTACGGACGGCGGTACCTGCAGTGTCAGTGGACGTCTTCTTTGAGGGATTGTTGGGATCGATCACAGGTCCGCGAGATGTGGTCCAGATTTCTGGTCCCGATATATCCCCTTCCTCACGGCCCCATGGTTCGAGTGTGACTTTAGCGAACCGTGCGTCGAGCTCTGCCTCGACGCCGCACGCTGAAGGTGTCCAGTCCGGTCTCTCGTTGGCTTCCGCTGTCGCTCTCCCGAGACTTCCCTGAGGAGAAGGCGAGGGTACACCCTTTGGGTGGTTGGCAGGAAACTGGATAGCAGAAACACGGCGCGTTGAGCACTCCACGATGCCCGTCGTATGCGTCAGTGGGAAGGTACTCGGCCCGAGGAGTGAAAACAGCGATGCTGGATCACGACTCCAGGAAGGATCGGAGTCAGCCCACTTGGTGTCAGGCCCAGGATTCATCACAGCCCCCCCAAACGTTTCTTGTCCCTCCTGCGTTTCATCACCCCCGGGTCCACTTTGGGCCCACGTATTCTCATTCCACGATCCCTCGTCGCCCCATCCATCGCCTGATCCGTTTCCCCAACCACCAGGATTTTCGCCCGTGGCATCCTCGTTGATCGGAGACGCAATGGTGGAAGACGTGCTAAGGGAAACCTCCATGTCAACATTGTCCTCGATCACGTCTTTGAGTTGCATCTGAGCCTCTGTAGGGAGTGCAACGTTGGTTTTGACACCGTTGGAGATATCAGTTACGGTGATACTCGCAGCTAAAGTATGGGATGAGAAAATGATTCAAGGATAACATCATTTCCCTGCCTTTTTGCTCCGTTGTGGTAGTCGTTGCATTTACAATTGACCAGTTTATCCCTCCTTGTCGTCCAAAGCACTCCCTGCATGCTTCGTTGAACACGTCGGGAATGGATTGCCCCACCTTGTGTGTCAGCGGAAGCTCCTTCTTGGCCCATTCAATCGTCTCTAGGGCCCGCTTCAAGCCGCGCTGGTATGCGGGTTCCTGGAGGACACGGTTCCGAAGAACAAAAGCAATGAAGAAATAAACAAGGCGAGGTGTATAAATCAAGTTACGTTCCGTCCTTGACCCGATGAAGAAAGAGGGAAAAAATCAAACGATCGTAGCACAATCACCGACAACTCAACATACCAGATGAGGCCGTGTTCGCGCATATAAGAAGAGAGGAAGATTCGGACCGTTTTCTCTGGGTCGCTCAGGAAAACCGAGATTTTCTCTTCCCTCACTTCTTCGTCCAATTTGTGAGGGTCGGAAAATGGACTCTCGCCGTCGCCATCGACACCGAGGCCTTCATCTGACCGCTGCCGTTTCGTAGGTCGCGAATCTCCGGCGGTAGCGCCATCCCCATCGTTCATGGAAGGATCATCTTCATCGTCAGATTCAAAATCAGGGGATTCAGCGCGAGCATATTTCTTCGCGCCAACCTTGCGGAATACAGAGGGATTGACAAGCAACCCAGTGAACAAACGGAACTTTCGATAACTCATTCAGACAACGTAATATCAATTGCATGGAAACAATACCTGATCCCACAGATTGTTCAAGCCAGATGCGATAGGTGGCCACGGCCGCCCGGTACGAAAATCGTACGCGGACTGGAAGAACCGATCGACAGGCGAAATGGTCCTGATCAAAGCAAGTGTCACCATCGCACATGCACGACGTTGAACGAACGAACGACTCACGGGTCATATCGTACCCTCGTCACCCTCAGATCTTCACCTTCTTCCCATTCCTCGTACCAGGGGAGTTTTTTGACAGGGATAGCCTCTATCGTGGCGGCTTTCTTCTTCTTGCGTTTCTTTCGCGAGTTGCTCTTGCATTCATCCGTCGCGTGCTTGACACGAAGCTCGACGGTCGGGATGCCGAGCGCATCGAGCTCGGCGTCTTCCTCCTCCACTGCATCGTTCCCCCCATTCTTGGGTTCAGAAAAGAGCTGGATACCACGGGGTTTGAAGTCCTTGAAAGGCATGATCGTCACGCCAGGCGGTGGTTCAGGAAAGGGTGGAAACTTGAAGAAAGGTAGATCCTGTTCAAGGGTTGGGATGGTGTTGGAAGTGGTGGGCTCCAGAGCGGACATGAGGGATTAGACGTATCTGTACAGGGTCGATTTCAAGAATGTACTATCGAGAAGATCCCGACAATTGAGTCGGCTACTCAGGGTGATCTTTGTGGCCGACCAAATCGTTGGGAGACCGATAATCTGTACCATAACCGGCGCAGCCTGCAGGCAGCGAAGTTGGCTCCTTTAAGCTTATTCAAGTGAAACACTACCTTCCTCATCGGGATACTGGAGTGCTCTCATAATAAGAATTTGGTCAGAGTGATCCACAAAGCATGTATGACTGAATAAAAATACACTGTGCACTTCAGGCATGTAACAATACGCAATCCAGACAGCTCCCCGCAGACCTGCACCAGCCATAGCACTACCGGACCACCTCGGGGGGTATCCAGTCCGGAATTTTGCCCCACTCAAACTTTGCGCCAGTGAAAGCTGCCTTGACGTCGGCAGGTATCATCTCGTTGTAATCATTAGGAAGGAGGTCGAGGTAGCGATCAGCACCAGGCTTCATTCTGGCCGTCGATTTTGCACTAGCAAAGTCAGGCATGCCTGATGCAGGCTTCTCACTAGAGGGTGTGACCGTCATCGGCGAAGAAGCAGAAGGGCTACCACCAACAGCGGACGCAGACGACGGCATAGCAGGAACGGATAGAGTATTGCTGAACGGGGAAGTTCCGAACGGGGATGGCTGGTTTGTTCCGAACGCAGATTTCGGAACGGACGGCGCGGTTCCAAAAGCACTTTGGACCGGGGGTGTAGACCCAAATGCAGACTGACCAGGCGCCGTGCCTGTAGCTGGACCGCTTGAAGTGGCAGCCGAAGTGAAAGTCGACGGCTGGGATGCAAACGCGGAGAACCCACCGCCTCCGGCCCCGCCGAATGCACCAGATGCAGGTTTGATGAGAGGCGATTGCCCGAAAGCGGGCTGCGAGGGTTGGGAAAATGCTGACGTAGGTTGTGCGGGTTGCACAAAGGCGGATGTGAGCTGTGAAGGTTGACCGAATGCTGAAGTTGGCTGAGATGGCTGTCCAAAAGCTGATGTCGGTTGTGATGGTTTCCCAAAAACAGATGTGGGTTGCGTCGAAGGTTGTGCGAACGCGGACGTGGGCTGGGTTGTCGTGCCGAATGCAGAGGGCTGGCCGAACACAGAACTCGGCTGAGTTGGTTGACCGAATGCAGATGTAGTCTGGGTGGTTTGACCAAAAGCTGACGTAGTCTGACTGGGTTGGCCAAACGCCGATACATGCTGCGCAGGGGCCCCGAAAGCCGATGTTCCCTGGGCTCCTTGACTGAATGCAGAAGTGCCACTCGCTGGACCCCCAAAACCGGTTTGGCCAAAGGCCGGTTGTCCGAATGCTGACTTGCCGAATGCCGTCGTAGTCGTCCCTCCAAACGCAGACGGCATTGAACTCGTCCCAAAGGCAGATGGCGCAGATGTCGTCAATGCAGGCACCGAGGCACTCGCAGCTGATACAGAAGCTTGGACCTTCAGAGCTTGCTCATAGAGTTGTTTGACGTTGTTCCGCGCGTTCGCGTACACCTGATCTGCAGCTGCAGTGTGTTCTCCTTCATACTTGGTCTAACCACAAGTCAGTTGTGTGTAGAGTGCGGTGAAGAACCACGTACATATTCATCAATTGTGCCTGCTTTGACGGCGGTAACTGCCTTCAGACGCAATTCTTCGGGCGATTCATCCAGTCCACTGATAACAACGGGCTCATATTTTGAAGGACTATAGGAAGAGAGTGGCCACAGCGGCTTATCCTTGAGAGGAGTAACGTCTGCTGCCATTGTCTCTACTCTGCGAGGTATTCAATGGTCCGCGGGAGGGGGCATTTCAAAATGAGACTCACGTGTACGAAACCGCGACTCTGTTATTACTGGAAGTCCAAGTCTGGTCTGCAGGACGACGTTAGCTCATTAGGATGAAGCAAGTCACTGATATACCAACTGCTAAAGTTCCCTGAAGCACCTGGGTGTTCATTTCGACATCGATCTCCGTACTTGCATGCTCCACGTAGATAGTACGAACATACTGTCTGTAATAATAATCAGCATTGCTCGGGTGCTGAGACGTATGAATCTACCATTGTAAGTGGAGATGCGAGTGTGATCACGCAGGTCAGCCTGTCTTGCTAGTATATTTTGGGTTATTTACCAAGGGCTTCCCCATTCAATAAGTACAAATCAACTCTGTTCAAATGTCTCGTTACTCTCGTACGAAGGTCGTACTACTAGTGGCAATAACTTTGAGAATTGTACGTTCAAGTACTCAAAGCCCCTCCCAATTCTGATGATGACACCTTTACTCTCATTCGATTTTGACGGAAGCAGTTCTGTATTCGAGAAGTGGTGCTGGGCCCGCCTACGACTTTTGAGTGTGTTGTAGTTCGGGTTCAACATGTCACTTACTCCGAGGAGACATAAATGGGTAAGGGTAAATATCGCAGGACCTTTAGGCATGGACTGCGGGATTTGCACAGTAAAGTCTTGGCTGTACCCATAACCTGGCTTCGGGGTAACAGGATTCCATGGACCAGCATACAGCACATCGCCGAGCTGAGACTGAGGCTGTGGACACGTCCCCGAACAATGGGCCACTGCTAGAGCTATGCCAACTTGAATGCAAGAAGCCATCGAAATCTGATAGAAGTAAGTGGCTGTAACTCGTGTCTCGTAGGCATCACTGACGGGAAGGATGACTTCAGCAGCAAAATTCTTCCCTCTCTTGAGGACTGAACCATCGGTTGGATAACCCAACTCGATCGTTTGACCGTGGCTGAATACAACAACGAATGCGAGGATGATCGCAATCAATAGATTCTTCATTGTAGCGTGCGGATTCTGCAATCTTCAAGCGGGATGGTGAGCGTGGGGTTTGTTGGACTATAATATGCTTAAGCTCATTTATATGTCTGCCTCGTATATACCTACTAATCTCGCATGGTGAACGTATGACTTGGCTGCCCCTTACTTGTCAGGTACTGTTCAGCGGGCGGATCAGCGGCGGTGCCTGCCCTACTATCATCCCTTTAATTCAAGTTGAGTAACTGAAATCATATCTGTAAATGGTCAGAACAGCCTTCATGTCGGAACAAACTAGATCCTTCCGAGCTATGTTACTGTGACGGATACCGTTCCTGTATTCAAGGTATGGCACTCGGCCACATAGGGGCACAATTGGTTACATACTACCCCTCGAGGTAGGAGTGTGTCAACGTGAACATTGCTGCGCCTGCATCCGATGCCGTGCTGTAAGATATTCAGTTCCTAAGGTCCTGCATAGAGCACACTCCCGAGCCCCTGGGTTGGTTGTGAACAAGCTCCATTGGTGCAACTGTTTGGTGCCAAGGCAATTCCGACGTCAATGCATGATGCCATAGAGAACCAACTCCTGGTAAGCACCAGCGGAACATCTGTGGAGAATTTTTGATTTATCGGGAGGACTGTTCCATCCATGGGTTCGATGGTTTCGCCTAGAGCAGATAATACGACGGATGCCGTAACAACACAACCCGTCGAGGATTTCATATAAATGGAGTCCTCCCATTCAATGAAGATCGATATAGCAGGATCCAGTCGCCAGGAATATGTTAGGTATGGTGGAACTTCGAACGTCACTCTATCGCCACTGTCTTGGCAAAGTTCGCAAGGATCTGTGGGTGAGTCGTGACTCTGCCGACCTTTTCAGCATCACTCGTGGGAGGTTTCGAACAAGGCCAAAATTTCCCGCCGTGTCGTGGCACGATTCAGCGTTATGCGAGGTAGTCCATTGCTATTGGAGGATAACGGCACGCACTCAGCCGGACCGTGCTCCCCATCCGAGAGCAGACAGCTACTCATGCTTGCAACAACTGTCTACTGCAGTGTGTTTCATCGCTCTCACGGCGTCGTGTTTTCTACTTCCCAATGCGAAACTGGCGCCGTGAGTCACGTCCCTGTTCGGCAGTCACGGGGACCTGGAGGCTGGGGTACAATGCAGACCGAAACGGATGTGTTATTCTGAACATTGCCTTCCTGCAGGCTGGCACACAGGTTCTGGTCACCAGTTATGTCTGCCGCATTGAACAAGTCACAGCACTCATTCTTGGCTATGGACAAAACTCATTCGATCAGGCAGGCTACAACTAATAACGTGGTGGCGTTCCTGTGTGGCGTTGATGATATCCAGGGGTGCCAGTCAACAAACCTCAGACCTCAGGGGTCCGGACGAAAAAGCCCATCGGGCAGTCCTGCCCGACATGTTAACCGACTGTGTGCCTCACCTGAGATTCGCAATTCTCGGCTTGGCTCTCATCAAAACCAGTGGCATTCACCGACTTGCCCCTATCCAACATATAATCGATCGATCCGCCATCATTCCAGAAATAAATGAGCGATCAGACAAACAGCAACTGTGTACGATCTACAAGGTGGCTAGCAGGAATAATGGAGAACATCGTGTTGCGCCCTACACTTTTACCGGATCCGATCTACCCTGAAATTCGCGTACATAGCTCCTGCGCACGAACATCGCCGTGGCACTGGCGGTGGCCTGTTCATGAAAATCTTGGCATCTACATTCACACATCAATGACATCATGGTGTCCATTCCGAACATGGTAACCCGGCAACTTCACACGTCTCGGAATACTGTAGCAGGGAAACACGAAATATGTACAGTCCGAATCACTTGTACATAACGTCTGAACTCATGAATAACTACGCTGTTACAAGTAAATTGGTCCAATGTACTCTCAATCAATCGTCACGGACGCGTTACGGAATTCGAGCAACGGGAATGGTCCAGCCTGCAACGGTCCTTGTGCTTCAGCGCGGCGATCTTACGGAAACAGATGGAAAAACAACATACCCCAAGCAAGCAGAGATGCGTCAAAGTAAAAACGGCAGGTCCAGTAGACGCATACTCCGGAACCTGCAACGTGAAATTCTGGTAGTACCCACCCGGAGCGTGTGGAGTGGGCGTCCAAGGACCGGCGTACAGGACGGAGCCGAGCCGGTCGGTCGGCTGTGGGCAGACTCCGTTGTCACAGTTGGCGACCGAGAGGGCAATGCCGACTTGGATGCAAGCTGACATGGATATCTGATACCAATAACTTCAGTAAATAGACATAGTGGACCTCTTGCTGGATGCTTACAGGCTGGATGACTTGAGCGGTGAAGTTCTGTCCTGGGTACAAGACATCTCCATTAATGGGGGTACCAAGCTCGATAGTCTGCCCGAGGACAGACGCCACAGCACCAGCAAGAACACAGATAGCAGTGAACAGTCTCATCTTCAGAAAGGGTTGCAGAAGGGTTAAAAGAGGTGGGAACAAACGCGTTGATGAGGGAAATGGTGCATGGATGGGTCTTTATATACGCAGAGCGTCCAATATCCAGTCGCTACGTAAAGCCATCTGCCATCAAAGGAATTTGCAATCTGTCCATCCACAGCCTTATGGATTTAGGCGCAGATCGGCTCTGAAGCGGGGTATGGCGCATAGGCAGGACCGTACGAAAAACACAGCTTGAAGAATGTGTTGTAGTTCATATGAGGATTAGTGCCACATAACGATGGGGGCACTCATTGTTCCATACTGTCATTCTGAATGTAGATGCTTTCGTCATGTTGTTTGGGGTACCCCAGGGCTTATGTCACCGGAGACCCTCCGTGACTTGAAGGCTCCCTGTCTCGGCATAGTATGGTGCAAAAATGTAGCCAGTCCTTCCGAGGAATGAAGGAGATGGACCTTACGGCGCGTGGGCACTGATCGGATGCCAATGGTTCTAGAGAAATGTGCACGTAACTAGCGGGGATAACAAACATGGGGACCATTGAAGCGTACCGAACACGACGAAAGGAATACTTACATAGAAAGTATCAGCGCGACTTGGACGGAGGCGAGATGCTCAAGCGAAACTTCGAGCCGAACGATTAAACGTACATGCATCAATGAAAGTGCAAACGCTACAGTTACAACGTAATTCATAACTTCAGAATGAGTCTCACTGGGTCTCAATAAACATGCGTGCCATGGGGTTGAGCCTACACTTTGACCTTCTCAGAAAGGAACTTGGACCACTCTGCCTCGCCCCAAGAACTGGAGATTTCGTTCGCGATGAGACCATCCCATAATGCGGTGGGCGAAACATGGACTCCATTCTGCCTCGAGAACTTGACTAGAGCAGAACGTTAAAACTGATCACTCTCTAAATTGGACCAGTGCTAACTCACTTGTGTATTTCAACTCATCTGTGACGGCCACGCCACCGTTCGGGCTGCTTTTGAGTTTGAGAAGTTCCTTGAATTCATCCACCTTCCCTTTATCCTGAATCACAGAATCGGCGATGTGTGCGAGTTTCTCGCGGATCTGCAGAGGGGTGAGGGTCGAGCAAGGGATGTCGAAGAAGTCCTCTTGTTCGTCAAATAACT
>JBBPNY010000643.1:0-13906 GCA_038091165.1 Rubroboletus pulcherrimus
GCCACCTTCATGTTTCAAATCAAATAGTGGGTTTAGCCGGGAAGAAAACCGACCAACTATCGCATGTCGTAGAACCTCATTGAACGATTGTTCTGGGATCTAACCTCAACTAGGCTTTCAAACGCCGCGACGCGATGCTGTTTAATGGTTGGCCTGATAACTAGCTCGCCTACTGTAGACTCGGATGAGTCCACTCTAAGTTACACGGGTACACCGGGCCTGTCATGTCATAAGAGGTCGGGCACGTAGGACCGTCCATGTCCTGCTGACACTAAACCCATCACCCAGGTACATCCGCGGAAGGAGCTGGGGGGACTTGCAATGATCATTTGACTGTGCCCAGGCAGGCACAGGACACGCGGACTACACCCGCTTGTTTTCGGGCGAGGCCGACGCCAATTCATGTTCCCTTTGCAAATCTTTGTTTGACAGCAACTTTGACGCATGCTTGATATTTCAATTCCATGTCGCAACTGACTGCAGCTTCTAATTTCGCCGAACGTGCAGCATGAAAAAGTAGGGTGACAGAGGGTCGTTCCCTACCCAGTAAGTATCGCACCAGGGTCGCGGGGACAAGTTCCGCGCTAGATCGTGGCGAACTCGGCACAAGTCATCTAGACGACCCTCAATTGTGTCGCCCTACCACCGATATTTTGGCTGTGTCTGTATGATCTCCCGAGGCGGGATTTCTATGATATCGAGAGATTAAGTTCCTGCTGAGTAGCGTGCCATTGCACGCCAGTGGTGGGAGGAGCTAAAGTGAGTAATGTGCCAGCATCCTTTGAGAGTTTATTGACCTTCATGTGTCCGGGAGAGTCGATCATATTGAGTCGCACTGCAAGAAGCTCCGGAAAGTATTGATGAACCAGTCTGCCTTCCTTGTGTATGGTACTCGCGATCACGGCGATACCTGTTCAAGGCCACCAGGTAGCCTTCTGCGTCGTGCTTGCCTTCCTGACTTCCAACCGGATGAGAACTACTGTTCAAGCATGAGTGCTGGCTCGTATCGTTGGTGTCTTTGAGCCTGAGCCACTCAGTTGCGCCGGCGGCCCTTGCACCGTGCTCTTGAGCTACCTAAGGCAGAGTTTGCTGCAGCTCTGTTGTGACCACTATAACGAGCATGCCCGTGAACACTGAACACCCTCAGAGTGACTGAGCAGTGACTTGAGTCACGTCACGTGCGCGTGACACGTCAGATCTTTACATAATATCCGAAATATATTTTCCGTCAATCGTCACTTTTCTGAAAACCTAATATGGGCGTGTATGCCACTCTCAATTCATTTCTCCTGGGTCTATATCACATTCCTCTCAATGTGTTATGGTACACAGATAGGCTTGTTTTTACCCTCTGCTGTCTGTTTGTAACAATCTTCAGTTGGAATTGAATCATTTTTTGAAACTCTTGGTTTGGTTCTTGCGAAGGTCATCGCTATGAAACATTCATTACAGCTACCTCAGTGACCGGGGATATCTCGAGAATATCGCTGGAGTGTATGCACAAATACATACAATCATGATATTTGCGTGCGAATGCCAGGCCCATCTACGGAATGGCATCGGGTCGAGATCCCTATGCTGAGATGTGAATGAAACCTCACGTAGAGACACAGGGCATGCTCTCTGATATTTCTCATCTAGACAAATTCTGCGTGGTCGTTTTCAACGTGCACGGCGCGTTCCGTAGTGTTCGGTTTACAGATAAACACGCACCGCCTGTTTGGGTCGCCATCAAATTCGCAGGTGTAGATCTCGGTAGTAGATAAACATACTTACTATCCCTGGACTTGGACCCTTGCCAGAGACGGTCGTCCATCTTGAACCTCGAGTCCAAGTACCACAGTAGGCGGTAGCCTGGGGGGGCAGTGTGAGTGAACTGGGGTAGTAGCAAGTGATTCGACACACGACGAAAGCGAGTGAGGCGACCGTTTGCGTTGAGCTAACGAAGTGTGGTTATCACCTGAGCTTTTATCAAGCGTAGTTAGCCAAACAAATCACATCTCGTCTTTCGTTCTACTATACTCCGTTTTGGTTTCCTTTTTCCTTCCCACCAACAAGGTGTTATCACCTGAGCTTATTATTAAGCGTAGTTAGCCAAATAAATAAATCTCATCTTACCAGGTCCAGTGAATTGATCAGCGTCAAGCGTAATGGGGTCGGGTGGGGGGGATTATGCTGGCTTGTTCCGAATCAAAGCTTTCATCCAGAAGGTGGATTCATCCTAGGTCTAGGCTGCGTGAAAAATGTGGATGCGAGCACCGCAGTCCGCGTTGGGCAGTGCATGCGTCACTCTAGGTCAATTGGGTCGACGAAAAAGAGGGTCGCCACCCCAAATCTGCCTCGGATCGAGTGTCGGGTGGGCAAATTTGCTGAGAAGAAGCCCTAGTCTCATTAAGATTGGCTATCATGACGGACAAACCTCGTTTGGGCCAAGATCTGGGGTGGAGAACTACAAATTCCCAAAACGCGCACTGCGAAATTCAATCGCGGTAGAGTCGCAACATGTGGTGAATGGAGCAGAATTGGTTCTTGGACCCACAGGGGGATCAACTAGACGAGGGGCTATCATCGATGAGCCAAAGAGACATAAAGGACACCCACTATGTGGTGAAAATGGCTGGGCGCGTGTTGCCCATTTTCTAACCAGTCACAACAAATTTTGCAGAAACAGCTATCCTTCGAAATGGCAGAGCCAGCGGTAGGATGGCAATGTGGCAGTCCCCATGAGCATGTCCAAGCCCCGAAAACGACTGGGGGAGAAAAGTGGTTGGGTTGTGTGGAAGGCCTGGGAGCACATAGCAACTGCTCGCACGAAAATGCAGTATACTACAAAGATGGAGATCCCGCGCGGTGACGCGGTCAATTCGGAGTTAAAAGACCGATGTATTAACTCGCAGCGCATCCGCTTGCTCCACTTGCCTATTCATGCACTTATAATACAATTATTATCGGCGCGAAGCGGTTTCTTTGGGGGAAAAAAAATCTTCTAGCTAAGACTGGTATTGCGCCTTGAATCCTGGAGAGGCATCTACCACACCAGCAGAACAAATGTGTGACACTGCCTCCGCTGTCCGTGATACATCCCTTACTCAGCAACTGGCCGTTGATCGTTTCGTGGTCATTTCGACAGGAAGGCGTTGTTCAGGAATCGGACCTTCTTTAAGCATGGCATGAGTCGTGCTGTGATTGGATCTTTTTGCTAGCCGGAGGCTTTCGCGCAGAACTAAACCTGAACGTATTGACAGACAGGACGGTCATGATCAGAATGTTGGTATTCCAAATTGACTGACTAACCAAGGTTTGCGTTCTCGCTGGCGGGCAGGTGCTTGATGCAGATGCTTGGCAAGGGAGATTGCACATCTCACCAGTCTTCCTGAATCACGGACAGGTTCGTTCGGCCCTTTCCGTCGGATATTCTGCGAAACAAGGCAAAAGTTCGAGATTCCAAAGAAAGTCTTCTGTGCTTACGTGAACACGATGACTTGTAAAACTCTCGAGATAAGCTGCAACATGGTCAATGTAGCAAAGATCGCCCGGTGGACTGGTTCCACCGTCCAAGATAACAGTTGTAAAACATTTTTTGTTGTTGACATAGTCCCCAAAAGAGAATCTATACTTACTATAGAAGACCGCACCTATCCGCGGCGCAATTGGCAGCATGATGGTTGTGAACTCATTCATTTATGTCACCTGTTCAGCTGGCAGTGAGGCGTAGTCACTTGTTGGCCGCGTGGACATTGTGGAGCCCATGAACGACTCCAGCACTCACACCGCGTCTCAACAACAAACAACAGTTCATGCGGCCGTGGAGTGGAACTAGTAAACATGTAGTTAGCGCCTGTTGGCGAAAGACAGGCTCACTGAACATCATTCTGTGACTTGACTGACCGTCGAGCGGCGGAATAGGTGAGTGACCATGATTGGATGATTACTGAAACAATTACTGTACGATGACCTAAGACCGAGTTTCTAATTATGATCGAGCGCTGAAGCTGACATAAGCTACGTGACAACCAACCAATCGACTTTTGTCTGCTCGTACAAGATGCCCTCTGACCATCTGAGCGTCGTACCATCTCTTCTAGATGCGGGACGCGCAGAGGAGCTCGAAACATCAGGGAGAACGCTTCACGTAACCTCATCTCCTTTGAATGAAACGTATGCGGTGTATCCCGCCTCTCTGGTAAGAGATTTACTCACGCATCAGGTATCTCCTGAGTTGAATATGTTCACCGCAGCTAGAGAACCCGTCAGAAAAGCATCATGTATTGAGCCCGGATGACCAACTCGTCTATTTCGTGAGCTCGGAGGCCCTGCCACTGTCCGAGCGTCGTTTGGTGTGTTATCTTGTCCTATCTTGTGTCCCATCCTGTTCATCAATGTGTCCCAGTTCATTGGAGACACTTCGATCATCTTTGCTGCGTGGCAGAACGTGTTGAAATCAGTCACACGAAATGGCACTGACCTGTACGATGATTTTCTGTTGGTGCCACTGTGATTATTGAGATCTTCTCAAGGCTTCAGGATGAACCAAGCCAAGGGGTGCTGCGCAAGCTCGCCCTTGACTATGTCAATTTTGCAAAAGAATGCTGGGTACACACGGCGGTATGTGTCTCATCCTGGTTTCTACAAATTCTCAAGAACTCTATTTAGCAACCCTCTTCTGAAGCTCGTCAAGTTCCCAGTGACCACTATAGAACACTGTATACGTGTTTATCACTTTTTGTAATTCTCTATGTCCCCGACTATGGACTCGAGAATGCTCCTGTCGGAGATGACCTTATGGAATGGTTAAATATCCATTTCATTGAACCTTCCACTGAAGAAGGAGACCACCTCTCGACCCTAGAACATCCTTGGTCGGACGAAACCTTCTGGCCGTACCTAACTAGGTTTGATACCAATCACTACTTCTATCTTTTTCTAATTTTCTATTCAGAGCAACTCTCAGAGGACTGAGTAAAGCCGCGACATTTTTCCTGGGTATCCTATCGGCCCACCCATCCAACAATTTACGCAGACTGTCACAAATCCTGATTCCGTTACTCAATACACAGCCGAAGCTACATGCATATGAGGCGGAGCGAGAATTTGCATATGCATCCCACAGGTGGAAAGAAAAAGTCAAGGCACTGCGTCTTGAGCTTGATGGCGTTCCTGAATCGGACCGACGTGACGATTATGAGGATTGGTGGGATCGTTTCAGTGACATAGTTGGTATCCTGGAAGGTCGCGGGGAAATGATTCAAAAGGTTTGCGAAGAGCTCGGTGCTGACTGGAAGGAGGTTTGTGTTGCCTGGGGTGTTTTCGTGGATTCAAGGCTTCGGAGGCAGGATCTGCCGTAGGTTCAGTCGTATTTTCGCTTCCATCACCTGCTGACCGCTTCTAAAAGTGACGTTATCGCACAGATCCTCGAAGACATGCCACCAGATCCGACTAATCCGGAGGACATGATCCATGCTGCGCTATTTACCGGTGATCCGTTAAAAGCGTTGGACCATGCTGCAAAACTGGACCCTTGGCTAAGTGCCCACCTGGCGGACATGATGGAACCGTTAGCCCTAGTAGACAAAGATCCGAACGAGGAGTAAGTGCGCTACATATCCAAGCATCTGGAGCGGAAAAATGAATCCGGATGTAGTTCAGGATTAACACCCAGGAACTTTTACGTTCTTTCATACGCGCAGTACCTCCATGCTGATTCCGCCTTGTGGAGAATTACGGTGGCGTACATGTTTTCGTGCGGGAAAATTGGTGCAAGGACTGCTGACGAGGTGCTGGTACGTGTCCCGCTGAGATTGCATGGCATAGGGTCCACGAACGCCACGGAAAACAACGCGGACGAAAATTCGAGCAAAGGGGACTTATCTGGGATAATCAAGGATTTGAATGCAACTTGCCATGAATATGAGCGAGAAAACGCCCGGAGAAGCATTTGCAGGGTTGAGTCACATTGGCTGCGTTTCCAACCAATTACTTACTCCCCTTGGTGCAGATAGCCGCCCGAACATTTGTGCAGAAAAAAGAATATGGTCTTGCACTGTCATATTGTTCATCTGCGGAAGACTGGCCGGGTCTTGGTCGTGTGGTTGATCGCATCCTACAAGAATACATCCATACAGGTTCGGCACATAGTATTCTGAGATGTTCTTGTCTAAACTGTTTCAGGTCCGGAACAATACACCAGATACGTCCTCGATATCGCCCCATCCCTCCAAGCCCTCCGCACGAATACTGGGGCACATGGCGTTTTTATCCATCGATTGATATTTGCTGTGCGGTACGCCGAGTTTCATCAGCGATTGTTGAATCGGGACCTCCAGGACGCCGCTTGGGACCTTGTGACAATATTTCAGGAGGAGATTGCGCCTAAGTCCTGGTGGGGAGTTTTGCTATGCGATGCTGTTCAGCTCTTGCAATATGGCACGTCTTACTCAGTGTGTGGCACACGCGGCAGCCCAGAGCTAATTTAATCGCGTTCTAGAACCTAGCGCGCTCTTTTCTTACACCAGCGCCTGCATTTTACTCTATCGTCTTGATGAAGTTTGCGCCAGGACAGCTCAGGGATCAGGAGAAGATTACCTCAAGATGCTGGAATTGAAGCTCCGCGTTGATGGACGCCAAGATACCCAGCAACGGTTGCAAGTAGTTCGTCTCGCCCTTGCAAAATACTTTGCAAGATGCGCCATGATTGGAACGGGAGGCACGCAGATTATCGATAGGAGGATGGGACCCGCTGTTTAAGGTTGTTTGTACTTCCCCATTTGCACTGTTATGTGTGCTGCTCATTTTCACTGCCGCCCCTGGCCACCATATGCTCTCGCAGCGAAGCAAATAGTCGGCGAGTTTTACGTCACATAAGGGATGGGACAATATCCCATCAAGCTTTAAGTCTTTCGTTTCGGATCTTCTTGGCACTGTCACTTCGTTGCACTGGTAGCCCATTGATAGATCTGGTTGCCTCGTGCCCTGATAAGGGTTTTGCTTTAACATGCTAACTAATCATTGGGCCCTTCTGGCAGACACCGCTAGAAGACAGTAAGGATGTTGGTTGCTGCCGTGCATCGCGGAGCACCTCTGACGTTGAGGTGCATCGCTGCATTATCTGCCCTCAGCGCCACTCCTCTGCTCTGGACTTGTCCTCAAACTATGCAAACTTTACTCTAGGATTCTGTTTTCGGCGACTCTCGGGGTCCACCGTCTTCGTCTCGTCATGTCTCTGGGTCTTTGTTTTTTCCCCGCCCCCCGTTCATATCCGTGCGGCTCGTGAACTCTGCACTGTCCTGATTTTGACGTTGGCCTCGAGGACAGGTATTTTCATCCCTGTCAGGGCTGCGGACAACGCTATCGGACATTTAACTCGTTTCAGTGGCCCTGGATAGATGCTCGAAGCAGAAAGCATGCGAGTTCGTGAGACCACGTACGGCAATGTGTTTAAGGATCACTCCTCGCGGGGTGTTCTCGCTGAAGATCCCACCTGCCACCCCTCTAGCACCGGTAATTTGCCTCCGGTTGGGGGGACCAAATGCCTTTTCCTGCTTCATCCGCTGATCACCCCCAATACTCCGTGTACCGGATGCAGCCTCATGGGCCCCGGCCTCTCGGGATCCTCGAGGAACTTCGCAGCAGGAAGGACCCATCACACCGTTTCTGATGACCACATCGGGACTTGGCTTTTTACGAGTTGGTTGCTCCTGAAGGTAATGACGCAAACCTCTGGACCGGTAATGCCCATTCGGCCCATCTTGCTCCTTTTTCATTTTCTCAGGCTCTGCGTGTAGGTTCGTTACAGCCAAGTTGTTGCGCGTTGGTCCAAGTTTGCATCTGCGCGCCCATTCCCAAAGGGTCTTATTCGGGGCATTTCAAGAGGTATTTATACGCACAAGGCTGGCGACGATGTTATTCGACACACCCAGTTGTATTCCGCCATCGCCCAACTCTTCGCTCTTCCTAGAATGTGTTACAACATCTTGCAGTTCCACGAATACCGCTGTGGTGACCACTCTGTGGTCAGACAACAAACGGTATGCTCCGTGTGCATGTTGCTCAGTGTCAACCAAAACGCTGACCTTGGCAAGGTTGACTGCAATAACAGGAACTGCAAGTTCAGTAGCATGCACGAGACGGGGCCGCACGACTGCCAATCGACATGCATGCAAGCGTAAGTGGGTGTTGTATGTCTGTCGGACTCTCTGTGTTGACACAATGGGATAAGGGCGTTGCCGGACCAAGGCATTATCACAAATACACACGACGTTGCGTGTGCACGCTGTGCAGGCAGGACGAACGGCCACCGTTGACATGCGATGATGTGAAATGGCTAGACGTCTTTCCTGTGGGGTATTCAGGTAATGAGCTCCGGGATGGGTCGTAGCTGTGTGTTACATAGATGTGAAACAAGAGTTACTCAGGCGTACGGTCGTGAAGAGGTAGATCAGGACAGCCAACGGCACCGAAATCAAGTGTCACTTGACAGGGGCTAATCTATCCTGAAATGGTAATTGATTTGGTTACATAATACGGCTGCGGTAACGGAAAGCGTCGAGAGTGGTGTCGTGGATATCCTTCATCCCTGCGACATTGCCTTTTCGTCCCGCTCATCGTGTTGCTCGTCGTGGATGTGGCCATGGGCGACGACGGGTACTCTCCATCTGTATGGGACTCCGCAGACCATTCTGACCCAAGTAATCCCGGACACGCACCATATGGCTTCACCCAGCCTGGTAACCTCTCACTCTTACACGAATCTGCAACGACGCCGGCATTCACGCCCGCACCAGGGAAACCATCATCACCGCCTCCTCGATCAAGTTCCGATTCTCTAGGAAGATCGTCTACGTCCAGACGGCGAGACAGCATCCCCATCACCGTTGACCGGAAGGATACGCTGTCCACCATCCCGAGTGACGTAGCCAGCTTGGTGGAGCCCAGCTTCGACGAGAACGTTTTGAGAGCACTGTGCGAATTAGACGTGAGTGACAACATATAGGATTTGGGGCTGGCTATGTGTTGATACCTGGACCATGGCAGTGTGGTGTGCCCCTCCTGCTGGATCGCATCAAACAGAGCATGGTATCCTGTCGGGTCAGTGGTCGTCTTTTGTGCATTCGCCAAGGTGTAGCGTGATACTGAGTTTGATCTATAACTACAACAGGAGGCTTCGGTCTTTTTCAAGAAACGGGCCGTTCTTGAAGAAGAGTATGGCAAGAGCCTGCAGAAACTGGCTCGCAGCACTTCGGAGGTATACTCTATGAACGATGGAAAGGCTGGGTAACGTACAACGCATTTCGATCACTAACGCCGAACTTAAGCGCGTTGCTGCCAGGTCTTTCGTGCATGCGTGGCAATCTTCTATGAAGCTCCATGAAGTTATGGCCGACAACAGGATACGGTTCGCTCAACGCCTCAATGAAATGAGCGACGAGCTCGCTTCTCTGGCAAAGGAAGTCGATAAGAACAGGAAACAGGTCTGTTTATGTTTACGGGGACCCTCCCATCAGGAACATGCTTCTGATCTTGATGCAGACGAAGGAATTGGCAAGCCGGTACGAGCGTGCCCTGCAAGAGGCGGAGATGAATATGGATAAGAGCAAAACTCGGCTAGATGTGTCGTCGGAAGAATTGGAGCGTGTGCTACTCCAGAAAGAGGGCGAGCCACTTAACGAGAGTGCAGTGCATGCCAAAGCGCCTGGAGTCTTAGGGGGCAAACGTGTACTCGGAAAGGCCGTAGCGAAAGGTGGCTTACTTTTGAAGGGTAAAAACCCGGGAAATGTCAGCGTTCGGATCTCCGAGATTGGTTTCGTGTGGGGGACTAATGATCGGCTAGATCCAACGGCAGGAAGACGATATTCGGTCACGTGTTTCGAGCGCATCGGACACCTATCGGAAAGCCTTCACCGACACCCAAACTATGCGACAAGAATACTTCAATTTCCAGCTTCCTCGCATCTTACGAGTTCGTGTGCACAAATTTAATATGCCGTCCTCGTGCTCACTCCAGATGTAGTCCCTCAAGGAGTGTGCTGATGAAATCGACCTCGGAACGCAGTACCACTTGACGAGATACGCCTTTCTATTTGAAAGCATCGTGCTTAGTGACGGATCGACCCTTGTTCCTGTCTCATCCGAAGAAGGCAAGCCGGTTCAAGTTGTTCGTGAGCACCGGTTCCTAATGTAGCATTCAAAGGGACCGGTCTTAAGGCGCTTATTGAATCCATTGACAACCGCGCGGACTTCAAGACATACATGCAAAACTATGCATATGCTCATGGGGGTGCTCCTCGGGGACCAAGACGTGAAGGTCCTGCGGAGGAAGGTTTCGTACGTGCTTCCTCTTTCATTCATTTGAGGCGCTGTTCGATCCTCAACCCCTATCAGCTCCCACCTCTACCGACATTAGGTGGGGGCTACGCTGTTGCGCAACATCCGCCGGTGGTGAATAATGGGGCTCACCCGCCAATAACTGATCGTGGCCGGCCCACGTTCGGTGTTGATCTGGCCGAACAAATGGCCAGAGACGGTGTCGAAATTCCGCCTGTTCTAGAAAAGTGTTGTGCGGCGATAGAGAAGCATGGACAATACTCGCAAGGAATTTATCGCATCAGCGGTATGGCAAGAAAGGTCGGTTTGCTGAAAGAACGATTAGACAAGGGTGAGGCAAATGCCTTGTTATTCGGGGCAAATGGCTGACATCGTTCTTCAGACATGGAATCCGTGGATTTGGACTCGGAAGAATGGACGTCCGACATCAACAACGTCACTAGTGTGCTCAAACTGTGGTTCAGGGAACTACCAGACCCTCTTCTTACCCTATATCTCCATCAAGGCTTCATAGACGCTGCGAGTGAGCCGATCGGTTGCTTCACTTCACTCCTATCCTAATTATAGATAGGAATCGAGAACGACCGTCTGAGACATATCCGGCTCCACGAACGTGTCAACGATCTGCCAGACCCAAATTATGCGACACTAAAGTACTTTTTGGGTCACCTACACAAGTTCGTCATGCGAACGCATGTCCGTCGCGAGTATTGTGCTGACGAGTGGTGGATATGCAGGATTGCGCGGTGTGAAGCCGACAACTCGATGTCGATTCAGAACCTTGCGATCGTCTTCGGGCCAACGCTGTTTGGCCAGATATCGAGCAATGGAAGTATCTCTGGACATGGGAACGGTAGCATGGTGGATGCCGCTTTCCAGAACAAGGTGAGCATCCACACACTTTTTTTTTCGCGGAGCACGTTCGGGCTCACATATACTTTAAAGGCCATCGAGACGATTTTGGAACACTACACCGATATATTTGTGGACGAGTCGGAAGGTAGGACATAGACACACATTCCTCCCGCGTGTCGCTTCTTCTTCTTCTTTTCTCTTTTTTGACGTTGATTGTTACCCAGCCTCGTGATACCCCATGGTTTCATTCTTATTATAAGCGTTGCCCTTGTATCGGACCAATGATGCACGTGTGTGTGTGCTTTCTTCTTTTGAGTGTATATGTTCCCACTTGCCTTTCGTCTCACTTTTCCTCTATACTTATGCACGCATCACGAGTTCGGATCAGCACGAATGTATGTACCGTCACTCCAACAAGCCACTGTAATGAATACCTTGTTTCTTTGTTTCTTTTTTGTCGACTACCTTCCTGGACTAAGATCGTGATGGCCCCTCTAATAGTTTCCATTAATCTACGATTTGGTGTGAATCTAAAACGTTCCCCTCCCGTCCCGTTACGAGTACGTGCTCATAAGTCACATGGACTCTGGGTGTGGGCATCAACAAGAAAGGGGGCGGGGAAGGGGGAAAGGGAAGAGGGGAGGGGAGCAAGTATAGCAAGTATTCCCGGTGACTTCGGAACGGTGTACAGCCCCAAGGATCCCGAGACACGCGGTTGAAACAGGCCGGAGGGTCAGGGACCGGCGTCCTTCGTGATCACGGGCGACGACGGATAGAATGCAGGCTAAAAATATCGTACGCACGACCCCAACGCACGTTCCATTCGTTCGTCCGTTCATCATGTAAAGAAAAGGGTGGTTTATTTTTATTTTAGCTGAGAATGGTGCAGAGGCAAGAAAAAAAAAGAGGACGGGGCAAATAGAATAGAGTGTACACTCACGCGTCTCCGCGAACCCTCTGTGAGCAAGGGCATCCATTCGTCTTGTTCCTCCTGGTATATCCATTTCGTTTGAGAGGGAAAGACGATGCGACGAAGAGAAGGACAGGTGCTCTGCCAGGATTGACAAAGTGACAGCTCTTCGGCGTTATTACTCGGGCCGGTATAGTCGACATGGGTCGGCGACAGGTCGAGCGTCGAGAGGCGGTCGAATGCGCCGAGTAAATGGGAGAGCGCTGCAAGCAGCCGCTGTTCGTAGCCACATATGCACACGTTAGCTTCACGTGTCTTTTCGGAGCGGAAATAAAAAGAGGAACGTCAAACGCGTGGACTTACGATGCCAGAGAGTGCAAAGTGGAGGGTGTGTCGGAGTGCCAACTTGACCTTGAGGGACTGTACCATGAAGAGGTTTCTGGATACGTTTCGTAGTAATATCGGGGTAACCGACATGGTTGACAGATCGAGGTGCCGAAGTGGGACACTGGTCCTTGCCATTTGGGATAAGTCCAGTTCTGTTACATAGTCCTGCCCGACGAGAGCAAGAAACTGGATGGGTCTCCCCGGGAGGATCGTGGCAGCTGCACGGGGTGAGCCACAAAAGAAAGTCAAGGACGGGAGGGCACGAGGATGGAGGGGTAATTGGTCACGATAATCGGGCAGCCTGAGATACTGTATTGATGGCGTATTACGCAGGAGCTGAAGGAGGTGGCTGTGAACGAGATAACCAACCGCGCTGAGAGAGATGTAGCTCAGGGAATGCAAGGCTGTGTCTCCAGTGGGCAAACAGAGCGATCCCGGTATCGAATAATCTTGATGAGAAGGGATGCTGAGGCTGAGGTCCAGAGACTCTAGATTAGTTGATAGACTAATCGCAGATGAGAGGCGCGAGAGTGCTGTTCCGAGGTGGGGATCCAAATAGTGACGAGCATGGTCAGATATCCACCTGACGTGGAGCTTCCTTAGACCGCTAGCAAGATGCGAATGGGAAACGATGGTCTGGCAACATCTCGAGGTGTTATAGGGAAAGGGAGACCATGGAGAAAGGGTCTCGGAGATGAAGATGTTTGTGTACAGGAGCCACTCGGCAACAGCTCTCCATTGGCAACAGACTCGAGCTACAGAGGTGAGGTCAGCTGGGGAAAGGTCGTGAAAGATGGCGATGAGGGTCTCATTGGGGAGACCGCTCGCCAGGTCGAGCACTATGGAGGAAGCAAGTGCATGATCGAAATGCGAAACTGCAGGTGCAGGAAAACTCGCAGATGGGTGCATTGCACGTCAAGGAGTGCAAATACAACGTAAAAACATGGGAGCTGAATGTCAGGCAGGTTCGGGGAAACCATGGATATACTGCCTGGCCAGGTGAAGACAGTCTGAGTCAACAATCTGATGGAATACCCGCTCGCCAAAACTCTACCCGATTCTCACAACGGCAGCGAATAAGATTACAGTACACTAAATCATACAACGATAAATACACAGCAAAATCCAAAACATCTATGCACCGAAACCGTAGAGCGTACGCCCCGAACGTTTGAGGGCATAGACAACGTCGAGAGCAGTGACAGTCTTGC
Organism: Rubroboletus pulcherrimus; assembly: GCA_038091165.1. NCBI lineage: Eukaryota > Fungi > Basidiomycota > Agaricomycetes > Boletales > Boletaceae > Rubroboletus > Rubroboletus pulcherrimus. The sequence goes on from JBBPNY010000643.1 coordinate 13,684, forward strand.
GCTTGGCATGCTCAGTGTATGTGACCGAATCACGAATGACCTGTACGAATGGTAAGCAAATGTGTGAATAATGCCGAGTATTGGAACCCACATTTTCAAGGAAGATCTTTAGAACTCCACGGGTCTCTTCATAGATCAGACCTGAAATACGCTTCACACCTCCACGACGTGCAAGACGACGAATCGCTGGCTTCGTGATACCTGCATTCTATGAGCACACCCG
>JBBPNY010000644.1:0-13902 GCA_038091165.1 Rubroboletus pulcherrimus
CCTATGGGATCTTCGCTCCTAGAAGTTCCTGGTTGATATTAAGGCAACTCAATCAGCTTCCTTTCATCTACCACTTGCCAGGCTCGTGTTAGCCTGCAAGTTAGCTTTGGTCCCCGTAGTGGTTGGCTTTTGAGCTTCTTAACCCTGCGAGCGTTGCTCCCACAACAGGAAGCATAATCCCTTCTGGATGCATCACTTCCTTTCTTCTGGGGTAAGCTTGGCGACTCAGATTACATTGACATCCATGGCGTCAGGGTCTCAAGGCTTAGTGGGGGAAAGGGTACTGACATTGGAGAAGTTCTGGGAGAAGGGTTTCTGGGCCCTCTTAGTGATTTCATCAGATCAATCCCATTGAGTAAAGAAGTGGACTGCCTGGGTATACAGTGACCTCCAAAACTATTGCAATGTTTGGTGAATTTTCATTATCTAAGATATAGAGCATGGCAGTGTGGGACTCATGCTTAGTCATAGTGGGACTAAATATAGCACATACTCCTGGCTATATGATTGCCCCCTGGGTCATGTGATTCCGCTCAGTGGCTGTGAAGATATGCCAATTTCAAAACAGCAATACCATTGCAATAGTTTTGCACCTTTCATTAAAAATATGAAATCTCATTGAAATCACATCTTAATTTGGTAATATGTGGTTAAAGAAATAATGATAAACATATAAATATCCTGTCTGAGTTTGAAATAGCTCTCACATATCTTTATTCCCAAGCACAGCATCATGAGATCCATTTCCCTTACTCAACAGAATACCATCCTCTCTATGCTTGATGCTGGTCACTTTCTTTCAGCCATTGCATCTGCCACTCATCTCCATGCTTCTACTATCTCTAGACTTTGTGCTAAGAAGTGTTCTGAGCTTCAGAAATCTATTGAAGGTTGTCCACCCAAGCTTTCCTCTGCCAGTATTCACCATGGTATTTGTTTTATTTCTTCTGGAAAGGCAGAGAATGCTGTCCAGGTGACCAAGGCTCTCACCAATATTCAATAAATCTCTCTCTACCACCACAGTACACCAGCACTTGAAGAAGGCTGGTATGAAGGCTGTGGTCAAGTCAAAACACCCTCTTCTCTCAGCAAGGCATCATAAAGCTCATCTAGATTTTGCCTATGCTCATAAGAATTGGACTGTGGAGGATGGAAGAAGGTAGTATGGTCTAATGAAGGTCAGATGGGCACAAATGGGTGTGGAAAAGGGCAGGTGAGGGGCTCAGTGATAGAGTGGTGCAAGGAACAGTCAAGTTTGGAGGTGGTTCCTTGATGATGTGGGGCTGTACGACTTGGCAGGGAGTTGGCTATGCTGCCAAGATTTATGGTAGGATGTATGGAGACCTTTACCTTCAAATTTTGAAGGATGAACTCCTGAATACCTTGGAGTATTATGGTCTTAATCCTCCTGACATCATTTTTCAGCAGGACAATGATCCCAAGCATACCTGCAGAAAGGTCAAGGAGTGGCTGGAAGAGCAGGATTTCAGGACTATGGTATGGCCTGCACAGTCTCCGGACCTAAACCCCATTGAACATCTGTGGCGTTACCTGAAAAGGAGGCTAGCAGATCATGCAGACCCTCCTACTAGGATTCATGCATTATGGGAAAGAGTTCAGGAGGAATGGGAGGGAATACCACTTGAGGAGTATCAGAAGTTGATTGAGAGTATGCCTAGGAGGGTTGAGGCAGTACTCAAGGCAAAAGGAGGCTATACCAAGTACTAATAGGTTCAAAATATCAAAAGGTGCAAAACTATTGCAATGGTATTGCTGTTTTGAAATTGGCATATCTTCACAGCCAATGAGCGAAATCACATGACCGAGGGGGCAATTATGTAGCCAGGAGTATGTGCTATATTTAGTCCCACTATGACTAAGCATGAGTCCCACACTGCCATGCTCTATATCTTAGACAATGAAAATTCACCAAACATTGCAATAGTTTTGGAGGTCACTGTAATCCATGAGGAGTCTCACTGACTGAGTGATGACTCTGGACTTGTTCAAAGTCCCATCCACATTCCAGGGTTGAATGGGATGTACGAGATCCTCCACCAGGAGGTTATACACTCCAACGAGTGTTTTATCTATAAAACAACCTGATGCTCCTGTATCAAGAAAAGCAGTCAGTCCAATGATTTTGCCCATATCTTTCCAGATCGTAACTGGGAGACGAATAGTCCTCATATTTCGACCAGAAATAAATACAGGGGCAATAGTTACAGGAGACAATGACGCCGGTTCATTTCTCCGTTTCAAAAATCCACTGTCCACTTAACCATTTACTACTCGGGTGATGCACCTGCATGACAAGCATACAGATTAGCTCGTCTGTCACCATGTTGTCCTTGAGCCGCTGAGCCAAATTGCCTTCTACAAAGACCTTCTTGAGATGCTCAGGGCTAACATTCTTGAACTTCTTTGGATACATTTTCCGAAGTTCCTTGACCACAACTTGTCTGTCCGATGCGCCCTGAATAGCACTGACGAAGTCGGTAAATGTGCCAGACTCCTCATCAAACCTAATGAGGTCCTTGGCTCCCTCCTCTGAGGGTTCCAGGCCAGCGGATGGCGTATCCACTACCTTGATGGTCATGCTCCTCTGAGCAGACTTCTGACTTGGGGTATACCCAGGATGATTCCGGGTGGAGCAACCTTCTTTCTTGCAAACAAAGCACCTTCTTTCCCACATACAACGAGCCCGTTCGGCTGGGGACAAATGTTACGATGCTACTGCACCGTAGGTTCTGGACCAAGGTGAAGCGTACAAAGATACTAGTAGCTGGCACTCTGAAGTAGCCAGAAGACTTAGGAGGGATTCCTATAAACCAGAAAGTACGTGGTATATTGCATAGAACTAGCTGGGGAGCAAGTTCTACAAAGCAGGGGTTTATATAAGTTACAGGATCGCGCACAGACCAAGCTATGTGCGATAGTAGGCTAATCTAAATGGGGGTGCGCCTCAAGGAAGCTGGTAGGCATGCCATGAGGCGATGGGATCAAAGAGGCAGTGCGGTTCCGAAAGGAAGAGAGGAACCGGTCCAGAGGTACATCAAAAGGGGGCAGTAAACTGCCAGGGTGAAACAGGGGAAAGAGGGCTGTGTAGATCTTTAGGAGATCAACACAGGAATGGGGTAGTGGTCCAGAGTAATGGTATTACTTGTCCACGAGGTGGGAAATGAAGGCCAATGTTCTAACGTTGTAAGTTAAGTGGAATAGGAGAGGACCGAACCGTTGGTTTGTAACAACAAATTGATCTTGGAAATGTCCATGGCCTTTGGATCCCTAGAGGTATACGAGGGAGGTTGTCCGCTGTCTCCTCCGTAGTGAGGAGGTCTTCGCCCAGAGGAGTACTGTGGTGGCATTCCATGGTTTAAACTCCAGACTCTCTTGATGTTCCCTTCGATCTCTGCAGCTTTAGTGAAGATCTCCTCCATAGTGGTGGCTTTCTGGAGGGTTTCGCTCATGGTGAGCTGTGTGGCGATCGCAGGAGAGAGTCCGCAGAGGAACCATTCTGTGAGGGCATTGACGTCCGATACTTTGGAGTGAACAGCCAGGACGGAGAAGTTCGAAATGTACTTTTTGAATCCTCTTTGATCTGTTTGGTCTTGTCAGAGCCTGGATATTTCAATCCAGGCAGAGGCGGCAATATCATAGGGGGAAAAGGCGATCTTGAAGGCAGCCCTGATCTTGGCAAATGTCTGGTCAGCAGCCAGATAAGCCGTATCAGTGATCCTGGTAAGCCAAGTCTCAGCAAAGGCCTTTCCTCAGCCTTTGTTTGAAACAATCACGGTGTGTATGCTCTATGCTACACTTTCTCGCCATGTCTTGCAGAGCTCTCTGCTACTTCCTTCCAGTCCTCTGGTGACTCCCCATGTCTCATTTCACATCTTTAGGTAGTATTCCACTATCTTATCTGATCACTCGTGGCTTTTGCCACTTCTCTTGCCATCAGTCATGTCTCTCCTGTCGTCCCACAGCTTCTGCTGCTTCCCTTAGCATCTGGTTATTTGTATATTCACCATCTGATCCTCGGCTTGGCCTCCTACTCGCACTGACTCCCTGTACTTGCCTCACCCCAGTTGTTACCTCGCGGTCTGGCCCCTTTCTGGCTCATTCTAGTCTTTGTTGTCATCATACATCATTAGTCGTCCCTGTTGCATCATTGGTCTAGTCCTGCCTAGACTTGCTTAGTCATTAGGGCATAGGGTTTGTAGTTAGTATATAGTCAGTAGTATGGCGCTTGTAAGATCCCTAGTCTTGGAATTCCACTTCTATGCCCAGAATCCTAGCCTTCTGGTCAGCTCTGGGTTGTTATGTGGTATAGTATTGGTCCTTCTCTCTCGGTCCTTTCATTGTTTATACGGTTGAGCAGGATGAAACATTTCGCCTGGTCGTCATACTTGTCAACATGCAAAAAGAAATATCCTTCCATGGTGAGGAGCCAACGATTGGCATCCTGCAGTTCTCCAGAGAAGTCATCAGGCAAGGCTGCCTTGATTTCTCCCATCTTGTCTTTGTCGTCCGAATCTGCAAAAGGGGAATTTGGTGGGTCTGGGTTGTCGGGTGGGATAGGGGATCCTGGCGTGGATGGTCACCAGTCTAACGGGTCCTCGTGGTCCTCCTGGATAGGTTCTGGAGCAGGGGTGGTGTTCCGTTCAGCTCTGCGCGCAGTCCAGCGCTCTACGTTTCTGTCTTCCCTAGATATAGGGGTATGACCTTCCGATTAGGTCTCGGATGGAGAGAGGGGACCAGTAGAGAAGGCGCAGGTCGTGAGTGGTTGAGGAAAGGGAGTGGGGAGGGGACGGAACAAGGGTTCTGTTACGACGCTTACAGCACCGTAGGTTCTGGACCATAGGTGTAGTGTCGGAAGAACTAGTAGCTGGCACTTTTAGTAGCCAAAAGACTTATGAGAAAATGTACACCAGAAGATACACTGTATTTGCATAGAACTAGCTGGGGGGCTAGTTCTACACCTGGGGTTTATATATGTTTACATGACTGCACACAGACTATGCTGTGTGCAGTGGTAACGGTAACTAGACATACTACAAGGCCAGAGTATCCTATAAGGGATAGTCAAGGAAACCAGTAAGTACAATGAAACACAAAGGTGAAACGTGGAGGGAAATCAGGGATGGGCAGTGCAGTTCCGTGGACAATGAATAGAAAGGAACCGAGAGAATGGTACAAGTAATGGAGCGTAACATATCAGAGTAACATAGGGGATGGTGAACAGGAGTACGGAAAGGGGAGAAGGTAATGGGGAGAGACAGATAGAGACAAGGACTCGTACATGGTTAGAGAGGTGGGTTGGGTTGTAACAGGTTCAGGGGGAGGAGGAGGAGTTCTGGAAGATCTGCCTGAGATCCTGTGAAAAGACCTGGAAGAAGGGGTGTCTTCTTCTTCCGGTGGGTGCTGATAATTCGAGAGGTTGATTCGACAAATGGTGGCGAAGGGGATGTGACAGCGTCAATACAACTATCGAAGATAACCTTGATCTTTTGTTATGCGGGTGTGCAACACCTTGCTCTTAACAAAGGACACAAGTACACCTCATAGCAGAAACTGGACTGGTGCCGTATGCTACAGACGAGCTGCAGAAACCAGACTGGCACTGTATGCAGCGAGCAGAGTTCCAGCAGGAACCTGGACAGGCAAAGGACAGCAACCAGGCTTGATACCGTATGTCCAACGGATGGGGGCTCTCCCTATCAAAGGCAAGAGTGACGGTGTTGATCCATTGATCAACACAAAAGAAGCAACAAGAGAAGTACAAGAAGGTGAAGTCTGATCAAACGCTGATGGGCCAGTTTGATAGGAACAAGATGATATGCAGATAGGTGTAGATCAAGGTTACCTGTTACAGAAAGAAGCAGGCACTATATATACTAATGGTAGCCAGCTTATGTAAGGATGAGTAAGGCAGGAGTACTAGAGATCTAATGAGAGATAGATCCTGAGGAGAGAGTAAGTCCAAGCAATACTACCGATAGGTGCCGATCACAGAGTCAATAAGAATCGGCATTAATAAAGATATAGAGGGCAAGATGAAATGAGCCTGAGATGATAGAGACCGATCAATGATTGGCGGCACTATGGGAAAAAGAGAATAGACCCTGTTCAGGGCCAGTAGGAAAAGGGTCCGAGATCTCGGTGTCTGTTGAGACAGGCTCCAAGAATATAGACTCTGGGAAGGAGTCCCAGTCTAAGGTATCGCCCCAGGAGTAATCCAGGGTGGGGTTGAAGGGGAGTGTGGGAAGTGAGGGGGGTTCTGAGGGGCTGTGGGAACAGCAGGGGCAAACAGACATGGTGGAAGAGGAAAATGAAACAGCCAGGGACCGTACTGTAACACTGCATCACTGTCATGCTGTCACGCTACTGTACATTAATGTAGTGGCTGTGGTAACTGTGCCAAAAAAAGGTGATTTGCTGATGTGAGAGGGCAACAAAGGACAGACTCGGACTGTCACTCTCAGTATTGGAATCAACAAATTCATTGCTCTTGTACTGCTTGTTGACTGCCATCGTTTGACAGTGAGATCAGATGAAGTAGTATGTACAGAGTCTAAGTGACAATACAAGATCTAATAAGGTTCTTCAAGTCCCATCAGTGTTGTGTGTTGTTTTCCCAAGTCACAAGTGCCATTATTTACACAAACTGCTGTAAGTAAGTGAAAGATTTCCTGATGTGCACTGTCAAGGTTCCTTTGTTGAACTTTGATAGTCCTAGGCTTCTTGGAAGGACCTTGTAGCTTGCAAAATTGCAAGCCACTTGACATAATTATGCTACTGAGGAAAGGTTATGTCATCTCGGTTGCATGCTTACAAGGTAGTCTAAATGTGGCAGCCTTGGAAGGGGTGTTTCACAATTTGCAACACAACAGTGGTGAGTGGCGGGAAGTCGGGTGCAGCACAGCCGCACACATTGGTAGTATTCTAAATAGGCACCTTGGCATTAGCTAAACACCACTCAAATGTTGATAACCCTGCATGCCAGGGCTGCACGTGACTGGTTCAGAGTTGTTTGGAGGTTGGAAAATTCATTTCCGAGATGTCCTCAAGTTCAGCACCTCATTCAGTCATTCCAAAGTTCCATGATTACCTCTCGTCGATGCCTGCTTCGACCTTACCACACTATTTTAGTACCGTTCCAATGTGCTCTCACCATATATTTGTTGACAAACGCAAAGATTCCTCGACAACAGCACCTGCCGTGGGATGGCGGTAAGAGATGTAAACTGTTCGCACCTTTAAACCATTTGAGATGTCACGTCCAGACTTTTGAGATTAGATTTGAACGCGGCGCATCGCCTGGTCTTTGAATTAACACTGGATCGACTGACTCTGCCTTCCTTCACACAGGGTGTCAACGCATGTTCGACGCATCGATCATATACCCTCCTAGTGGCGCTTTAAGGTGATGAAACGTGAACAGGAACGATTCCAAGCACATCTTGATGCTACAAGAGCGGCCCTCGCTGTATCAGTTTGAGTCATTGGCTGACGCAGGGGCGAGTTGGGGGAACGAAGCCACTCTATAAGACATGGACTAACCGAACGCCCCGGAACACTCAAGTAACCGCGGTCGGCGATCAGGACGGATTCGTCGATACGTTACCTCGAGTCTCCGAATACGTGTGCCATGCATCAACGCGTATTGACCCTATCACAAAAGACTCGAGGCGATGTTCGCTTACCTAGGCATCGTGAATCTCCGGGGGGGTCACTTACGGTGGATCGCGCAAAATGACCACGCGACATACGTATATCGTAACAGCGACGGCGTATTGTGCGAAAGAGGCGACCACACACCAGAGGACGATAGGCGTTGAACGTCGAGGAGTTCGCGGCCTGTCGAAAAGAAAGAAAAGGTGTTGATGGCATGTGTGTAGCCAGAGGTGACGAGCTCCGGCCATCGAGGAGTTCGACGTGAGAAAGGGCGGTCGGTCCCTAGATGCGGCAGCCATCCCAGGAGAAAAGAGACCGCGAAGCTGCGGTGGTGGCCAGGCACTCGAGGCACTGACGCTGGGATCCGGCAAGACTCACGGGTGTAGTGACCTACCTTGTGTCGTGTAACTGTAACGGGAAAACAGGGTGGCAAGTCCAGCACACGCAAAGGGTGACAAACGACCTAGGAGGTCCTGCTATCAGAACTTAGAAACTTATATGAACGATACCCAGGGAGACGCATACATTCGTGTACAATTGTTCAGGTTTCCGGCTTAAGGGTACGCGCGAGTAGACGCATTGATGGGGGGAAGGAAAGAAGAACCTGGGACGGAGGTCCGAGGACATGTTATATGAGACAGGGAGTTGGACACGCGAAGGACTATATACAGAAGAAGCGCCCCCTAAATATGGCCCTTGCGAGGGTTCGTGAGATGTGGCTGTTTTGGCTTATTTGCCCAGCCCCTACCACTTGGAACAAAGATCAATCGATCAACTTTGTAAAAGTCGCGAGGACTGTATTGGGGTTTCTCCCGTCTTATAGCGGCGAGACTGCCATCCGAGTCACCAGCTGTGTAGCAAGTTAGTTATGAGAACTTATCAACGTGCAGAAGAGACATGTCGTTTCCAACAATCATAGTAATCTCCCGGATTGGGGCATCTACGTAGCGGTGGATGGCGCGACCCTTCAGAATTTGCTACATGCAATAGATCGGCGCGGCCTGAGATTCGGAGGTGATTGGTATCCGTAAGCGGATGCTACCGGTGTATACGGCCCGTTGTTCAGGATTTTGTTGCGAGTATCGCGGATAGAAGGAACCCCAATGCCACGAACGATCATGCTGGAAAAGCGAAAAAGCATCAAAGGTGCACACAACAAACAATAGATTTCAAAGCAACGACACACTTGACATGAGTTTTCGACTGTAACATGAAACATGGAAAGCGGAACGTGAAAGCAAGTCACAAAGCGCAGGAACAAGACATAACAACGTTTGAAGCACCAGAAAACACAGAGAAAACGAGGCAAGTTCAAAACAACAGGTACTGGGGGAAGGCTTCTTCGTAAACCAAAGAGTGGAACTCAAAACTGAAGACCACTCAGGCCTTGACGGTCCACACGGTCTGGTAGACGCTGACTAGACCGGGGACACAGCGCATGTCACGAACGTAACCGTCGATCAGCTCGCCTATTTCCCGCTCAGTAAGTCCACCTTGGTCCCTCAGGAAAGGTTTCAGGCTTTCCGCGAACATCGTCATCGTGGCGAGGTAAGCACGGCCCAAGGTCCTCTGGCGCGAAGACGGGTGCCATTCTCCAATGGGAATGAGGTGCTCTTGGATACGACCACCAGTGAATGTCCCAACTTCTCTTAGCCAGTGGGGGATATCACCGGTGATCTCGCGAAGCCCAATGTGTTCCAAGAGATCGTTGACAACCTTGAAAAATCGTGTGGCGCCAGGGGCATCGACAGCCGGGTTGCCAGGGTAACCGGGAGCAAATGTAACATACCGGCCAATTTCGCCAGAAAAGAAGATCCCGCCACCTCGCAAAACACGGGCAGCCTCGCGTAACATCTCCGGATAGTTAGGTATCTGTTTGTGGAATTATGAAAAGGAAGGGGATACCACGAATAAATGACATGCCGCCAGAGAAACGCTACGTGCATGGACGAAGTCCATCACGCCGTCAGGCCAACGAAGGGGCTGCGTGACATCGAGGATCTCGAAGTGGGCGTTAGAGTGGGGACGCCTGGTCGCGATCGGAACTGCATGTTGATAAAGTTAACAGCGGGAGCGAGCGACCAATAAGATTGAGCTTGCAGAACAAAAGCAACATGTCGTATACGTACCAATGTCTACGCCGGAGAACCTGACGTGTCTAAATAGACTTGCCATATCCATCAACCTATCAAACGAATCCAGCACACAAGGATTAGATGGATCAAAGTCCAATCAGAGGAAATCACGCACCATCGGCCGGTCCCCGTACAGAGGTCGAGGACGCGTTTCTGCCTGCCCGACTCGTAGGCTAACGTTTCGGCGACGGGACCAACAAAGTGAGAACCCAACAAGTCACGCAGATTCCTGTGCTGCGCGTTTAATCTCTGAAGAGAACTCGTCAAGTATAAGTGATAGCAAAAAAGATACGGACACACCGCTTGTTCATCGCCGTCAACAGGCAATGGGTATGGCAAGTTACCATGAGAATGGAAGAGCCGGCCACCATGCTCTCTAAAGTGGCCCGGGAACTCGTCTGCTCCCAGTTCAGTCAGAATCGAGGAAGTATCTGAAGAACCGTCGTTGTCGTCGTCGTCGTCGCCCATAGAGTCCAGCATGCCAGAAGAGGAAATTCCATTAATATTGGCTTCATCGTCGTTCTGCAGATTGTGGCGGTTATTCAATTCAATCGCCATGACCAACAGAGGTGAAGCCGTGAAGGTGGAACAGTTTGCGTACTGGATTTGATGGAGATGACAGTCCGTTGGCAAGACAAAAATTGGACGCCGCTGCAACTACTGAGTTTTATACCGATAGTAACTCAGCGAAACAGAGTAGAAGCTGGGCACGAGGTCAAAACAAGCGGCCCTGTTGAATACAGCGTTGAGATGGGAAACGGGCAAGTGTGCCCATGAGATGAGATACTTCTCAAGGCGAAATGAACGAGTCTGGAGGACAGGCGATGTTGCGCCAGGCAACGGTACCATGGACGAGTGGTGGAGAGGGTGAGTCGCTGAGTCCGCGTGGATCCGGTAGACTCAGATTCTGGACGCCACACGAACGGAAAGAGGCAAACAAAGCAAAAGCACCAAACGATGGATAGAAGGAACACATCGATCAGTGGCGAAAGATGATAACTGATTTGAATCAAGGAAGACTCGCATCGAATAAAATGAACCGAAAATTTCTGAGCGAAATGGCAGTGGGAGTGTACAGCCTGTTACGTGATCAGCGGAACCGCCTCAGAAGACCGATTTAGACCCAGACCCGCAACATTAAGGCTGCACGCATGTCTGCATGGACTCCGAGTCGGACATGACAATGTCATTGCGGTTGAGGCAGAACAATTCAGGACTGGTTTGTGATCGTCAGCCTAGCGATCTCTGGGGGGCGCATAATGCAAGCTCTCACGGGTTCCTGTGAGCTCAGTTGCTGATATTAAAAAAGACAGCCAAGCACTGCCAGTTTCCCTTCGCTTGACTACTAAGCTTTGAAACCCTTCGTTTGAAACTGAGTTCACGCGGTGCCGCAAAGGCAACAACCGCCGTGATCAGTGATAATTCTCGTCGAGTGTAATATGATTCTCAGGAACGACGTACCGTGGCCCACGGTAGCACCTAACTGTGAGTCAGCGACTTGGCTATCAACCCACTGGCATTTTGATAAACAATTCCTAGTACATGAGATTTTGGTCTGGTGTCTGTGTACGTTCCGAAGGGCCGAGCTGTAAGTGGAATAACTTCAGTTATCAGTTTGTTATTTACTCCGAGTAAGTAATAAGCATTTACTTCCGTTAGGGATATGAATGCGAACGCGTTTGAGGTGTGGAAGTCACGTGGCTCCGGTTCCTGCTCAGATCTCATTTCTAGTTGTGTGCTCCATCCATCCCACTCAGCTAACGTCGTAGGTGTTCTCACCTGAGCTTATTACTAAGCGTAGTTAGCCGAATAAATCTCATCCGCACTCTTCTTCAGACTTGCTCCCCTAAACACCTAAAAGCAAAAGCACCAAGCCACAATCTCTCAATCCGCTCCTCGAGTTCTACAATTAACGAATACTCGCCATGAATGAGGTCGATGAATTTTTTGTGGAACAGGATAGGCGAATGAGTATCCCTGACGAGGATGTAGATGAATATATGCACACACGTTTTGCGGCCTCGCGGACGAACCGGTATGTTATTAGACGCTTATGAAAATTGGTTTGCCGTTTCATTCACCGGGGCGTAACCGCAGATCAACACAGGGGTGTGTCAGTGGTGCACAGGATATATCGGGTTCTCTGGATGACGGACTGCAGGCACCGCATCCTCTCAGTGTCCATTTCACAGGGGGTACATGCAACCCGGTTCAACAAGGCGTTTCATTTGAGATTGCACCGCATTCTCAGACGAACTCACAAAAACAGTGAGCCTAATTTATCAAGACGAATTATAGATTGTAGTTGACAGTTCACTTTCAACAGACACAAGGCATCTTTGTTGCTCAAGCTAGCTAACGAGAACACCAGTGCTCAAACAAGCGATGCGGGGAAAGAACTGGATTCTGTATCCCTTGGTTTCTCTCCTGAACCTTCTTCCACGTGCGTTTCCTTTCCCCATCTGGTATCGCTTGCACAATGATACAAGGAAAATCGTTGCCAAAAGCACATCTGCCCCAGCACATTGTGTCAAGCGGCGCAAAACAGCGGACGGATTTTCTATTCCCGAGCCGATAGATCGTTCTCTGCGTGCCAGTGTCCCTGACGGTCCAATTTCGGATCTTAAAACATCGAGGATGACAGCACGAAGACGCGATGCCTCCGTTGAACTTTTCTCAGAGTATACTTCCACTAACCTTGTTGGGACGAGGGTGTCTCAACGGGCTCGTTCGGACACGAGTGATCAAAACAGCGTGTCTAGCTCCACTGGTCTAGCCCCTGAAAACGACCGGGACCAGATAACGCCATCTGTACAAGCTCAAATGGTTCAGACAACTGATCTGGCTGTGCCGGTTACAGAAGAAGTTCCCGAATTGTTTACACATAAAAGTACTCCCGGTTTTCAGATGAAAGCGGTGCCGGCACGGAGAAGACGAGAATTCGACACTCCACTTACCTCCACACCTGACAATCCTTCCGTCGTGGAGGTGTTTTCTCCCCCACGGGTTTCACCACGCCGCAAACCAGCTGTTCTCAGCTCCACCACATTCGATGGTCACGGAAGGGATAGTTCCGGATACCTGGAGAACTCCACCCACTTGTCGCGTGCAGATGGGAATCCGAAGATTACATTGACTGCAGGTATCCACCCGAGCATTGTTGCGCCCTCATCGTCTAGACTTAGTGACGAATCACATGAGGCTGGCTGCTGCATTGGAGAGAACCCAGTGCCCAGACCGCCAGCAGGATTTAATACACCAGCATACCCAGATGTCGGCAACATCACAAGCCCCGGAGACACGACGTCTGGGCAGTTCCGTCATGAGAACAGGGGCTCTTACGTACGTCCTACTGTGGCGCAGGCTTCGTCGTCCAATATGCTCGTTCCAAAGGAATCAGAGACACGCAAGACAGTGAATAGTGATAGGAGGTCGAGGAAAGCGTCTGGCAGTGGTCGTAACAGCAAGCAAGTGAAGGACAAGCCGAAACTTATTACCCCCCTTGAGTATGCTCAGAAACTACAATCGTCCTTCGATCTACACGTCAAGCCCAGGACGAACTATCTCAAAGGAAAGCGCATATTTTACGTTGGGGGTGACATGAAGTACGCGAGCACTACAACTCGGGGACGCATGGAATACGTGGGTCATGTTTACATTCTTTCTTACTTCTTACTGCGCCTCCGGCAAAGATGTTTGGATTCTGGGTCTCTACACTGTGAGAATGGGATACCACTTGGCGTGGACTCCTCCGCCACTCCACAGGAGTTTCGATGTGGATTTGGGTATAGCATCAGTGATGTACTGACCATCTTTCCCGCAGATTGTGAAGCACGGAGGAACATTGGTTCCAAGATATGACCCGGCCACCGTGACACACATCGTGACAGATGCGGGCGTTCGCCATACTCTGCAAGCATTGTCGCTCAAATCGCTGTCAGATATACCCGACGACATCCCCACTGTCACTTGGGGTTGGGTTGTCTCGGGATACGGACGGGCGAGGAAGGGGAAATCGAAATTATCCTCGGAAGACGGTGGAGATGAGGATGATTCACTCGATTTCGAATTTATGCACGCAGCGTTTTCGGAA
>JBBPNY010000645.1:0-13901 GCA_038091165.1 Rubroboletus pulcherrimus
CTTTGATAGGGAGAGCCCCTGTCCGTTGGACATATGGTATCAAGCCCGGTTGCTGTCCTTCGCCTGTCCAGGTTCCACGCCGGAACTCTGCTTGTTGCATACAGTGCCAGTCCGGTTTCTGCAACTCGACCGTAGCATACGGTATCAAGCCCAGTTGCTGCTACATTGCTCTTGACAGAGCTAGGTGTTACGCACTCGTGTAACAGGCGAGAAGGGGCAGTGCGGTTCCGTGAGTGTTGGACAAGGAAGGAACCGTAGGTATGGTACAAGCAATGGGGATCTAACGTATCAGGGCTGCATAGGAGATGGAGAGCATGGAAGGAAAAGGGGAAGATTGAAGGGGGAAGTATGGACAAAGAGGAAGCCGTACGTGGGGGTGGGTTGGGTCATAACAGAAGCGGTGGGACACTGCAGTATATGGCAGGGTCTCACGAGCAGATCCACGCACCGTGAGATCAACCTATTGGCTGAGCAATCAGGAAGTGGACCAATTCAAATATGAGGTCACTGCCATGCAGGTTTGTTTCCTGTTATCAGCACTACTGCTGACTGATATCAACAATTAATATACAGGTTGGAAATATGGTCCCAGCTGCCAAGGCATATGGTGATGACTGGGAGACTGTCCCCGTGTTTGAGGCTCCTGGTGCATTCAATTGTGTTGACCGTTGGCGAAATGCTCGGTCAGATATGCAGAAGAAGACCTTTGCTGTTGCAACCCAACCCACCCCTCTCACCGTGTACAACCCCTTGTTCCTGCCTACCTCTCCCTTCAACCTTCCCCTTGCTCTGTGTTCATGCTCCCCGTCTCCTATGTCACTCTGATACATTACACTCCACTACTTGTACCATTCTATCAGTTCCTTTCTATCCATTGTCCACGGAACTGCACTGCCCTTCCCCGATCCCCCTCCACATTTCACCTTTGTGTTTCATCGTACTTACCAGTTTCCTTGACTATCCCATATAGGATACTTTGGCCTCGTAGTACGTCGAGTTACCAACACCACTGCACACAGCACAATCTGTGTGCAGTCATGTAAATGTATATAAACCCCTTGCTGTAGTACTAGCCCCTCAGCTAGTTCTATGCAATTACAGCGTATTTTCTGGCGTATCCTTTCTCGTAAGTCTCCTGGCTACTGTAAGTGCCAGCTACTAGTTCCTTTGACACTTCACCTGCAGTCCAGAACCTAAAGTGCCATAAGCGTCGTAACATTTGCTGTATTCGAGGAGTCTGGAATTTTTGTTGCAACGTGCCATCATCACTTTGTATTGTTAGCTTGCGATATGGTAAAGAGTGGTGAGCTGTAAGTGAGGTTATTTTTCTCACCATAATTTGTATTGATTGTGTTCAGGGTGAAATATCCCCTCGCAATCATCGACCGCCTTCTCTCAGTATATGGTCCAAATGGTGCCTGTGCTTATGACATTGGTTGTGCATTCACTATGACCACTGGCTCCAGCAGCATCGGAGCAAGGATCTGAGCCCTCAACTTGTGATTTATGGTCAGCGCCTTCCATGGACATGCACACAACCACTTATCGAAGTACAAAGGTACCTCGATGGCGCAGGGACAAGAGGGAGTGTTAGTGAGAGAGACTCACTATAGCCATGTGAACAGTAATCAGGTATGTGGTGACACTTGAGTGGTGGGATAGGTCTCTGAGGAGTCTCAGGTCTCAAGTGGAACAGAGGATGAAAGAACTGTTAAATACTACTGACAGTAAGGCCAGGGTTTAAATAGAAGTACAGTGTTTGTACTTGTGGTGGTAAATGTCCCATAAGGGGACGTCTCGTAGCATACTATGGAATATCATGGAATGATATGTAATACATGAGTCATGCTCTATAAGCGATATGAGTCATGATCAGGAAGTGATTGGTCAGTCATCCAATAGCGTTACTAGCTCTTATCTATGATGTCAGAATGACATCATGCTATCATAATATGAATAGCGTAAGTGGTCCAGGCCACGGACCTTGTAAGTATG
This sequence comes from Rubroboletus pulcherrimus, assembly GCA_038091165.1. NCBI lineage: Eukaryota > Fungi > Basidiomycota > Agaricomycetes > Boletales > Boletaceae > Rubroboletus > Rubroboletus pulcherrimus. The sequence goes on from JBBPNY010000645.1 coordinate 1,996, forward strand.
ATGTAACAAAGATCTAGACAGACCTAGATTCTAGGATGTGAAATTGAAGAATTAAACATAGAAACCTAGAATCTCAACACTGCTTGTGTCAATTGGATTGGCATCCCATGTACATCGAGGGTACAGGAAATACAGAGGGCGAAGGATGCGAGCATGTTTTCTCTGCATCCAATGAGCTGGCCTGAGGTACTCGCCATGCTATGCGCTTTCACCGGCATCAGGCAATTGAGGAACACTTCGCCTTCTGGAATGAGGACAAGTATGAAGCACTCAGTATGACATTTCATTTGTCTATATCTGTTCTCATTGATGGTATTATAGTGCGTTTTATCTGGAACCACTACAAAGAAGCCAAGGAACTTGTTCACACGCTGAGCATGGAGCTTGCCATACTCAAAACCAAAGTGAATCTTACTGACAACAATTTTTTGCGCTTTCTTGCTGAAGAATGTGCCTATCTTCTGTCTCTCAAACAACTTCCACAACAGCACAAAACAAAAATATGCTATGTCCAAGTACTCGATGACCTCAAAGAAAGAAGGTACATGTGTCTTCCCCACTTTGAACATATTGAAGATCTAATGTCATCATATCTAGAGCCGAATGGAATGCTGCGTGCGCTGCTGCTAACACGGCCCTGAGCAGTGTTCTAGAAGGCAATTTTAATGTGCTCGGGGTGGCAATCAACTAGGCACATATTCGTGTTGAGCTCGCTTACACCAGATGAGAAAATACGCAAGCATTGGCCGCCCATCTCCAGGGGCAACTTGGCCTGGAGTCTGGTTGGCAAGTTGGTGATGACAAATACAACCGCTTCAAAAATGATGTGGCTCTTGCCAAATATCGACAGGCCTTGGGTGAGCTTGAACAACTAGTTGTCATGCGCTCTTTCGAGCTCACCAAGTATGCTATGTCGGGTACCGGTAAGTTTTTTTTGGGAGCGCGGCACTCAGACTAATTATGGAATACAGGTTACAAGCTTCGCCAACAAATTAGCAAGGGTCTGCAGCAGAGATCTGAGGCTATTCGCAAAGTGATTGTACAGCACAATGATCAAGCGGCTCACCTCACCCCTTCTCGGCCGTCTATCTCATGGAAAGAGCTTACCAAGTACACGTTCATCGGCAAGTTCGATCTACTCCGACACACTTGTGATGATGTTCATGAGCGCACTTGGGCCAGACCAGCTATCCGTGAAGCTACAACCAAATTTTTCAAATTGTGCCGAGCCAGGGAAGAGATCACAAGGTTAAATGTCGAGATTCACTGTTTGTGAACCACTATACACAACGAAGAAAACAAAGTGGCCCAGATGGTGGCTAATCTCCGTGAGTCTCAACCACTCCTAGCATCTGAACTGGCGCGCCTTCACCAATCTCGTGCAGCAGTGAATGCAGTTCACATCCACTGCTTAAATCTTCTTGCACAACGGTACAGGTTGGTCGGACAAAGGGAAATTGGCACCTGCGCAGAAGTTCCTCACTCTGCTGATCCGTCTCATGAGATCATGAGCACGCCAAACCCTGCAGATTGGCACTCATCCCCACACAATTCACCCAGTGATTTTCGAGATGATGAACAAGGTTGACCTGGACTGATCCTGTCATTGACTGATTTCTAACCTTTCTTTTACCAGTTGCACTGACACCTCTTGACGAGATCTATAGCCTTTACATCAATGACCTGGGCGATGATGACATGTTGGACAACAAGGAGGATGTGGCAGGCATGCGGTTGATGGCAGAGTTTTTGCACAACAATGTAGATTGATCGTCTGGGCTGGTACTTATATGCTTTGTTACATAGCTTGTGGCCTGCAGTGCGCAATGGACTATTTTGTTCACCTCTCACCAGGCAATAATTTTAAGTATAGCTTCAGTTGTGATCACAGCGGCACTAAGTGTGCAAGTGTGGCATACGGCACGCTTTTGACTGATTAGATCAGGTCATTCATGTACATTGAGCTTGATACTTATAGCTTGTTGTAATACAAAGATCTTGTCCCCCCTCACTAAGTACTGAATACCGAGTACTGAGTAAAAGTTGAAGTGTACCCATTATATGTTGTAATCACGTATAAGTGTGGTGCACACGCTTTTGACTGATCACACCAAGTTGTCCACGAAACACTGAACATATGGGAGCCCGATACATCTCAACACTATAAGACATACAATATGATATACTCATTCTCACTCAAGACGTCACCTCAGCTTGTTATGGACAGGACGAATGGTCGCCTCCACTGTGCACACAGCGCAAAGTTGGTATTACTACTAGTAAGCAGACTAGGCGGCTCATTGGCAATCTCTAACGGATTGGCGGTATCAGCGCATTGGGAGAATTACTTCTTTGGTAGGTAACCTCATATACTAAATGCCTCTTAACTCCTAAAGTCAACCATCAACACCATGCCCACCCCAGACGTTGACTCCAAAGACAAAGACTCAGAGACAGAGGTCTCCAAGCAGAACTGTTTCACAGTCGAAAACATCAAAATATTAATATTGCATGCTTCCACATTCGCACAAGGCTTCAACAATGGTCAACGTCAAGCGGCAATTCAGGCCCTCCTTCGTTATGGTGCAAACGGCGATGGGACCCACTACCATACAAAAATTCCAGCCAGCCTTCACCCAGCTTACATCTCATTCAATCCTTTCGATAGGTCTGAGAATAGAATCGTCAGCAGGTCGGAACTGATCAACACCTCGCTCGACGACGTCTTTTATGTGGTAAGACCAACAACCAGTCAATTTTACTGCTCACTGCTCACACACCTCGCAGATTACCATGCAAGACCGTCTGGACAGGGGAATGTCTCTTTTGATCAGGTGCCCTGGCTGTGAGGCCCCGCTGAACCTTGCTGCTGAAAAAGTCACAGTTGACCTCTATGTCACCCCTCGAGAGCTTGCACAAAATGAGTGTGTTGATGGTGATACTGCCATGCTTGTGCAAGCTTTCTGTCAAGAGTTTGCCATACCTCACCTCCAGCGCTTCATAGCACAGTGCAATATTGAATCCATCAAGGCTCCCAAACCACGCTGTAAGTAAATGTGCCGATCATAGTATACGGTCAATTCGCTAACTGTGATGCAGTACTCGCAGAACTGATTCATCTCAATGGTCCCACTCATCTTCCCGTTTTCTCATACGCTACCACTGCACGCATCCAATGCACCGGACATGGCACAGATAAGCCCAATGCATCAGAGAACACTCGGCACCTATCAGCTTCTTCCGCCATCTGTGAGTCAGCCATACTTACACCTAGTGTCAAGCAGCCTGTTCTTCGCCAATGTTTCGCACGCAAATGTTGCCTCGCTGATGTGGCTCTGAGCATGCCTGCTGAAAAAAATCCGATACCATTGGTCATTCCTTTTGATTTATTGGAGTTTGGTCCACCCCTCATCAGCCTCAGTCCAAATTCTGATGTCACACTTGATCGCTTTGGCCTTGGGGATAATTTACTTCCTCGCTTGCATTGTGCATGCTATCCAAGTCCCATCTAACATATTGTTAGCAAACCATCACTCAAATACTGATGCACTTGCACAACGAATTCGTCAGTCCATCAGTGCCATGCAATCCCGATGTAAGTCCTGGTACCATATTCTTGAGTGCAAACAATCTAATGCTATGACAGCTTCTCTCAATCCTCCTCTGGTTGTTGGAATGTACCTACAAGCTCCGGACCAGAGTGCAGTCATCCCACCGCCCCCCATTCCTGCTTCTTGTCATGATGTTGGGTTCACATGGCCCAATATCCATGTTCCCATTGCATGGCAAAACCCTGCATGCCCAATGCCATTAAGTATGCTTCAGGTCAGCGCTTCAGGTTATGGTCGCCAGCATCTACAACATGGGGCCCAGTGTCAGTGCTGGTTTGGTCTTGCCCGTGAACCAGCACCTGTGTCAGACCCCTGGGGAACCTACTCACTGCAGATATCTGCCATGTATGAATTGGTGGAGAGCAAGAAGGGTACACAAAGCAATGCAATTGGGGTAAGTATGTCAGTTGCTTTATCACAATTGTGCTGATTGACCGATTAGTATAGAACATTTAGAACATTTGTGAGGGCGTCAAAAATGTCGAGTTCATTGTCCAGGACAAAGGTTGGGTCGATTTGTCTACGTATACTAGTGAGTGAAAGACCACACTTCTATGAGGACTGTCTCTGTGACACCACTTGCAAGCATACCAAGATATAGCTCTTCAAGCCTCGCAAATTGCTCCAGCTCTTCGTCGTGGTGCCTGATCATCAGTGGGAACAATTGGAAGGATTCAGGAACAGCGCTCTGGCATGTAGCTCGGATCCAGCTCCCAAGAGCCTTTCACCAATCCGGTAAAGGACTTGCTGTCATGTCATGCTAAGTACCGCAACATTCACCGATCACCGCTCTTTCTTCCCTGAAGAAATACCCAATCCCAACTCTATGTTGTCCAAATTGCTAAGTTGCCCACACAACAATGACAGTTCCGTGAGTCTACCTTTGTGTCATCATCAAATGTCACAATTCCTGCGTACACGCTGGATGACATTATTGGCGGACTGCTCTTTGAAGATAACAATAACATCAGAGAGTATAGTGACACAGGTACCCGGCACACAGACAGAAAAGGTGCTCGTCACCATAAGGTGGCATTTCACATCAAGACAGTGGACGTGTTCAATGGTCACATCTGGATTGACACCTCCCAGGCAGCCATCCTTGGTGTCAGAGCATTCAAAACAGCACAGGTCATGCAACTGACGCTCTCTCCCCTCAGACCATCTGGGCTCGGCAGTGTTGCAAACCAACCCATTGCAGCCAAGCGCCCATTTCTAAATGTCAGCAGTCAATTACCTGTTCTGCCACTCAAATAAGTGTCCCAGTGTTGGGCCATTTGGGAAAGACTTGACATTTGCAAGAGAACCAAAGGGTATTAGCTCTAATCTCTGCAGGGTCATCAATACCCCTAACCCTTGCCCTGAATATGAGCTCTTAGCCATGTGATTTCATTGCCATGGCACTGAGATATACCCATATTAAAATGACATGCCATTGGGACACTTATTTGACCATGATGTTATCAGTCATCATTTGGTAAATGACATAATGTTCTGATGGATGCTGTGCTTCAACCCTGTCTCATTATGTAACTTACATTACCCTGAGCATGATAAAGGGCAGGGATACCACCTAGCTAACCCTACTTCACCATGAAGCCCATTTTTGCCACTGCTAGAGCTAATATCCTGGTTCTCTCTGAATCTGGCAATTCTGCTAGGCAAATATCCTCCCAAACTGGTCTGGAAAAGTCCACTGTGGCCAGGGCTATCAAAGAGATTCATCCAGGCAAGGAAAACATCAAATTAGGCCCTCCTTCCAAGCTTTCTCCTACTAACAGAAGAAGAATTGTCTCTAGTATTACCTCTGGTGAGGTTGAAAATGCTGTCCAGGCAACCTATCTCATCAATTCTACCCTCTCCTCTCCTGTCTTTTCCCAAACTGCTTGCAATGTGCTAAAGTCTGCATCTCTAAAGGCTGTAGTCAAGAAAAAGAAACCACTCTTGTCTGTTTGGCATAGGAGACATGGGCTAGCCTCTGCTCTCAAGCACCAATACTGGACTATGGAAGACTGGACTAGGGTAATTTGGTCAGGTGAGCCCAAGATTAACAGAATTGGGTCAGATGGAAGGATGTATGTGTGGAAAGTGGCAGGAAAACCTTTGCAAGACAAGGAGGTACAGGGGACAGTAAAGTTTGGAGAAGATTCCTTGATGGTTTGGGGATCCATAGGCTGGAATGGAGTGGGAATCCTTGTAGAGGTGGAAGGGAGGATGACTGCTGAGCAGTATGTCTCCATTTTGAAGGCTAATCTTCTTCCTACTATGGAAAATTCTGGAATTCTTGAGGAGAGCATTATCTTTCAACAAGATAATGACCCCAAGCACACCTCTAAAAGAGTCAAGGAGTGGCTGGAATCTCAAAGTATCAAGGTTCTTGATTGGCCAGCACAAGCTCCAGACCTTAATTCCATTGAACATCTCTGGTAAATTCTCAAAAAGAAGTTCAACAGCTATACAACACCACCAAGAGGGAATGGGAGCTTTGGGAAAGGATTGATGTGGAATGGGGCAAGATAGAGGTTAAGGAATGTCAAAGAGTGATAGAAAGCATGCCTAGAAGACTAGAGGCAATGATAAATGCAAAGGGAGGGCATACAAAGTACTAAAATTGTAGAATAGACATGTTGCTCAAATAAGTGTCCCAATGACATGTCATTTGAATATGGGTTTATCTCAGTGCCATGGAAACCAGATCACATGACTAAGGGCTCATATTCAGGGCAAGGGTTAGGGCTATGGGTTACCCTGCAAGGGTTAAAGCTAATACTTTTTGGTTCTCTTGCACATGCCAAGTCTATCTCAAATGGTCCAACATTGGGACACTTATTTGAGCCACTGTACACGTTCATGCAACTCAGCATGGGTGATGACACCAAACACCTCTACTGTGAAGTCAATGTTCTTTACTGGGCCATGCCCCTATTAACGATGGTCTACAACTACATCGACTGGTTCCTTGCCGAGACAAAGGCAATCCCACCCTTCGAAATAGCTAAATTGTGTTTCGTGGAGGCCTATCTTGCAGAAGAACTCATTGATGGCTGGTTCTTCAAGTACATAGATACATAATGGCAGTGCAACTCCTCGCCATTTGGCTGACTCGCTGACTCCACCATAAGGGATATTGCACAAATCTTGTCATTTACACAGCATGTGCAGTACACGAAGTACACGAAATCAGAAGGTCAGGTGTACATATCTGACTATCAAGGTGCGTTGTAACTATTTGCCATCATTCTGAGCAAGATACTAATTAATTAATTAATTAATATACTAATGTACTTACAGGGAGCACAACACTGTGGACGGATCCACAGATCTTTACTCATTCATTTATTTGTTCTCACTACCATTTCCATTTCCATTTTCATTCACAGCGTGCTCGGCTCAGGTCTAAATATGTTTGGTGAAGGCAATGATGAGAAAGGTGTTGAGTGCATTGAGGACGGACATCCCTATAACAGGTATTGTGGTTGGTTCAAGTTGGATCCATTTGCACAACATGGAACTACCTCAATGTAGAACCCTCAGTCATTGATACCATTATCATTCCTTTGTACTACTAATATGGCAGTGTCCAATAATATACTGTACTTCTCTGACCAACACATCAATATCGAATAATATCTTGCTGACAAGGATGTATATCTGGCGTACAGTGGCCACCGGTGTGTCCTCCCATCAAATTTCACTGAATCTAGAAATTTGAGAATTAGTCTGCAAACTCTGGCTATCAGTTGAGGTGTAAAAGCGTCCGGCTTTCCATACGAGATAATGCTTTAAATTAATGGGCCTGGAGAATGTTTAGACAGATGCAAGGAAAATGGCTAGCGCAACGTCCAGACTGGACGGGTCTGTGCATGCCAACCCCAGAGACGAATTCGACGAGACATGTCTGTATTACTGGTGCTCTATATGTAAAATAGTTGGTAAATTGAGCTTTATTGTAGTTCACACTTACTGGGAAACAGACATGTTCGTAAGGGTTCACACCGGTATAGGTATAATAATATGAGGACATGTATGATACCCGGTTCGGACGAGAATCTAATACCATATATGTACACAGTGGTCCTTTGCTGGGCTAACCATTCCGTCGGATAATCGAACGTGTCTGATAGGTATGGTAGTCAGGATCGAGGACATGGCTGACATCACATATCTCAGCATATGTCATTGTCCGCCAGATGGTGTGTGTGAAATACTCCCAAGCACCAGCACGGGCTCTGAAGAAAAGGGATATGAGTACGGCAGTGTGTTCGCAGGTTCTGACATATTTACCTTATATTTCAACGGTACGTTTTGGCATCAGTGCCCCTCCGTTCTCCAAATCTCATGGTCCATTCAATCACCCTCGGATTGCGTGGTAGAACACGATTGAGCTGATCCAACGCAGACGCAAGCTCATCAAAGATGCTGGATATAATCCCATCTACTTGTACATTTCAGATGAAGGGGTTGGACGATGCACTTCTGATGCACTGCACAGTAGACACAACCACGGACAGGAATTGAACCCAGCAGACGGGACATTCGGCCCGTGTTAGGTCGAGTTCCATGTGGATGTTGGCAGGTGGATGTGCAACAATTGCTCGAAGCCATAGGGTCAGTGCACATTGCAGGCATAGAGCATGCCCGCAGTGCATTGAAACTGAAAATGCCCTGTTAGGTGGTAAACGACTGTCAGTGCATAGGCAGAAGGACATTGGAGCAAACGACTCGCATGGTGTCTGCACATCTGTGGTGGTTAATGCCCAGCCAGGCTTAGCATATACTATATGTGGATGGGCAGTTGCAATTACATTGCACAGCTGTGGCTATCAAGCATTCCTATCCAGCACTGTACCCCCGCAATCAGTTCTGCAGTGTCCGTTGATGGATGGATGGCTTGCAGGTGTTCGGCTTCAATGTGAGATTCTAACAGGGCCTTCATCAGCTCGTCGTGCAATTCCATCAAGTGCAGGAGCTTCTTGTTGACTCTGTGCAACCTCCTTTGTGCTCTTTCCTCCTTTCTAAGTGCCTTGTCTGTATCCCCATGCGCCATGTCCACCAGGGCTTCACATATCTCCAATCGTTCATGGAGTGTGTTAAGTGCCTGCTCATCTGTCTGGGGCGCCGTAGGGTCGCATTGGACACCCTGGGTGTGCGTGACAACAATGTCCATTTGGGTAGACTGTGATGGCCCAGAAATGAGGTCCGTCTGAATGCTCTGCATCCAGTGAAGTGTTGCGTATTTGTCGGACGACCCTGAGGGTGCCTGTGAGGTACATTGGGTCAGCATCGTACAGCCCAGCCTACAACCGAGTGCATACTGCAACTCGTTTGCCATCCAGAGATGACCTCAATCTCAATCCCTAAATGTCAGCGTCGCAGTACCTGGTATGTGTGATGAATACATACCTCAACTGTGTGCTCCCCTCCCATGCTTTGGCATATGGACGTGTCGCCTGCATGTTCATCCCATACCTCAGTACCTTCGCAGGAGGCGGAGTGGGGATTGGAGGCCCAGAGCGTCATCGGGAGGTCGAAGCATCCGGTATACTCACTTGCCCTTCCCCACCCCCAATTCCCGCATTTATTGCAATCAGCCGTGATAGTACTGCTGGATCGGAGGAAGCCATGTTGGATGTGCGCTCGAACTGATCCAGTGACCCCACATATAGAAGGCCCTGTTGAGGGCAGGGGGATGGATAGGCTGTAATTCCAGACACCACAACCGGTGTAGCAGTCGCTGGAATCCAGGTGACCCAGCTGCAATGTATATGGATGGAGATAATGCTCCCTCCCGACTTGAGGGATAGCTGGACATGGATATCACCAGCATAGAACATATGGCGTTTTATAAATAAGTGGCCTTGAGGACATGGAGGATTTCTTTCCAGGGAACCTTGGTGGATAACTGGGTGATGAAGGAAGTGAGGGGATCCATAGGGGTGATCTGGAGAGTTTGTATGAGTTCTGGACTCGAGGGAGTGGTAGAGTGGGTTGTGGTCGTAGAAGACCGTCTGGGTGTCCTGCTCCGAATGGAGGGTTGCTGGCTACTGGCCTTAATATCCTTTAGGTACTCATAGCTTTGTACCTGGTTGTCGGCAGCATCCTTCCATCCTTTGATGGAGGTAGGGCGGGTTCCTTTAGTGAGATCTGTCGCTAGCCTTGGTGGTAGTCCTGAGACGTAGTAGTTGGTGAGGACATGCTGTTGGTCAATGTCTGATAGTTCAGCGAGGAGGGAGAACTGGTTGTGGGAACTGCTTAGAGCAGCGGGCGAGGTGGAGCTCATCTTGATATGTTTGAGCTTTCGTTGTGCGTTTCTGGCTTCTTCGGAAGAGGAGAAGGCAGCACAGAACTCTTCTTTGAATGTTGACCATTTCTTGTACTTTGTAGGATCATTTGCCAGTTTGATGTAGTATCATTCTGTGAATACCCTTCCTTGTCCTTGGCCCATTTGGGCGAGGGCAATGGCAATGGCCTCCCCGTTGGCCATGGTGTTTTCCCGAGTCTGGTTATAGGCTCTCATAGCCTTCAGCCACCAGTTGGCATCATCGACCTTCCCTGAAAATTCCTTAGGGAGTGCTGATATCCGATATTGTCTGCGGTTGTCGGTGTGACATCTGGGAGAGAGGATGTCCAGTGTCGGGAGGGATGAAGGTCCAGGTTGGGTAACAGCCGTTCTTCTGGCCGTCCATTGGTCTACGTTCTGTTGTTCCCAGGTTACAGGGGAATGGGTTTCTGAGAGGATTCCTGACAAGGAATGGTGAGAGGTGGAAGGGGTGTGAATGGTGGGTAGGGAAGAAGGCATGGCAAGGGGTGGAAAAGGAGAGGGGCAGTGATAGTATGTGGTTGACGTAGGGATTATGGAGACTGTAGCTTGGTAAGCCGTCTCATTCTGTGCAAGTAGTGACCCTTTACTGGGATTCGATCCTAGATCGTACTACCTACCCTCGGCCAAGAGGATAGGATCCTATAGGTTGGTCCTGAAGGTAGAGGCGAAAGCTAAATAGCAATTGTGGTAAGGTATCGCTAGTTCTTTTGTTACGACGCTACCTCAACCATAAGTCCTGGACCTAGGTGGCAAGTGCAAAGATACTAGTAGCTGGCACTCAATAGTAGCCTGGGGACTAAGGGAGACTAGAGCAAAGGACTTCCAGGAGATAGGAGGTATATTGTGTAGAACTAGCTGGGGAGCTAAGTTCTACGACTAAGGGGTTTATATAAAGTACAGGAGATGCTACGAGGCCAGAGGTTCCCATAAGGGGATATGCCTCATGGATACCGGTTGGCATGCACAGGAATAATGGAGATTAAGAGGTTATGTAATGATGGGAGATAAGGGAAGGCTGTACCGGCTCCATGTGGAAGGAAGGGAAATGGAACCGGCATAGTGGTACATCAAATGGCAGTAATAAGGCAGTGTTGGTCTAGAGGAAGAATAAGAATAGTCAAGGACCGACTGTGTGGTAACCAGGCATAAAGAGGTGTCCTTAAAAGGAAGGTAAGGACAGAATATTGGTATGGGAAGATGCCACCAAGGTCTGTAACACTTGCAACTGCTTCCGCGCACACACTAATTGTTACGATTCATCACCTATGTCGTACTTTTCTCTCTTTCTTCATTGTTCTTACCTTTTCCTCTGGAGCCGTGTATTCATCCTACCGTTGAGCCCCGTAGGACTTAGTTCCCTTTCTTCTTCCTTTGTAATTCCCTGGGACGTGTTATCATCTGCTTAGTCAGATATTCCTTGACTTTCTTTGAAGTTCTTAGGACACATCATTGTCTGCTTAGTCAGACATTCTTTAACATTCTCCTTTGTTCTATTTTACTTAGTTACCTGCGGACTCCTAGGCTCTTAAATCCTCACAGAGTACCATTCTGATCCTTAATCTAGATCTCCCTTGTAATCGCACTTTGTTCTCTGCAATCCTTGACCCACCGAGACTTCTGCCTACTCCTGAGTGGCAGCTCCTGCGAACCATCGAACCTACGACTTAAGGAAGTCCCTTCTGTCATATAGTCCTCAGAACCTTGAGGCCTCGTCCTTCGAGACTACTCCTCGCTCAGGGAAACCTCCTTCTAGCGAACAACCCTAGACTAACCAAGGGCTATGGCGATTCCTACCCAGAGTAGTTGTAACAAAAGATCTAAGTTCTCACCTGTGAGGTTACCATCATTGTAATCCTCAACCATTCCTCCTTGACGAATTCCCTCAAACCCCAACTGGTGGAGATCCCAACCAGTTGAGTCTTCCACTGACATATCTCACTCAGAACAGGAAGATTCCACCGACCTTGATCTAC
>JBBPNY010000646.1:0-13886 GCA_038091165.1 Rubroboletus pulcherrimus
GTGGTGAACACATTTTTGCCACATCCCGCGACAACACAATCAGGTCATTCGATGTCTCTACCGGGTCCCTGCTTGCAGAATCACCAGTTTTCAATGCGACCATTTCCTCTATCGCGCTGGCCACAAACGGAAAATTCATCGCTACCTTCACAGAGCATTCAATCTCATTCCTGGACGCACCAACACTGACTCGGATTGATACTGTCATCGAGGACAGTGGAGAGGTACAGTCGATTGCAATCTCCACGGACAGTAGCTATCTTGCGACAGGACGCGATGACGGCAAAATTGTTATTTGTGATCTCAGCAAGATTCTGCCGGAGCTGTATGGTCCCTTTCATGTAAGTATTTGTGCCTTCATGGTCCCAGCATGTCAGATAAGCCCCATTCTGTCTCCCACATTGACAAACTACATTAGACATCTACTCGCGAAGGACATCAAGACAAAGAGACTCCAAGCTCGGGTGGCCATAACGACAAACCACCCGACTCAAATCCGGTAGGAGTTTGTCATTCCGTCACCGAAAGAGCTGCGCTACTAACTCCGTCCTGTACATGCAACAGAAGGATCCTGGGAAATCCGGTCCATTCGAGTCCGAGGGACACAGGGAAGACAGCGATGGTGATCCCCTTGAGGTACCAGTTTGTTCGTTTCACCCTCGACGCGAGTTCTCACAATGGCATAGGTCGAGGTGCCGTCGAGCACCCCAGCCCCTCAATTCGACTTTGACGAGGTTGGTGACCTCTCATTTTTTTCTTGTTTCCGTGCTGACCCTGCTGGAGCCGCCGTCCCCGGCCACGCCTGCCGATCCCCGAGAGCATGAGATACCGCCGCTGGACTCATCCCACGGCATATCACACTCGTCGGATGCCCCGGATGCACGTGCAAGGGAAAACATTGATACTGCTAAGTCACCCCAGGGCCATTCAATATTCAAAGAGTGGCGACAGAGAAGGAGTAACAAGCAGTTGGCTTCGCACGAGCCCAATATACTTTCTGGAACGTCGCATCAGCTTGCCGATGATCAATCTCCGTCCCACTCCCCGACGAGACTGGATACCACAAACAAAGGACCTTCCTGGATGGCCCCGGCTGAACGTAAAGCAGTGAGTGCTTTTCCTCGATAGACGATCAGATGGGGTGTGTCTAACATATTATCTTAGCGAACGGCTACAGGAATTCGCAGAAAGCGGAGGGTTCGTTGTTCCTCGGATTTGTATGCAGTGACTCATCACACGTTACAGCCCGCCAGGACTACTCCGAACGATGCATCTGGTAGCGGACAACATACCGCAGATGCGAGGACAACGGACGCGGTGTGTCCTTTTTCCTGGTGAAGTAGACCTCATCATGACAGCCCATGTCCTATCAGGCACAGCAACCGAACGATCCATCTGAACCCTCTGCCAGGACGGTCCACGTAACGGTGCGCGCTGCATTTCTTTAATCCACATTGTTATACTTACAGTCGCTCAGCATCATCAACAAACAGGCAAATCTACCGTTTCGTTCACGCTTCCCACGTGGATGTTGTGCTTTCGTTCAGGTACACACGATGAGACGCATTGATCCAGGTGATTCCATGAGGTTCACGTACATACCATGCCGAACCGATAACATGTGGACGCCGACCATGCAGTTCTTTGACTTCGTGCCACCTCGTAGCATTTGTATCAAGCCTGTTCGTTATCGAGCTCGCGAGGATATTTACTCGACGGTCATTGATAGTCTATACACACGGAAGTTGGGGCTGCAGGACAGTGCCCGATCGATTAGAAATGTTGCAAGCCTAAAGAATACCTACTAAGACGAGGACGTGTGCCTAGTAAGATGTGCACCACCACATCTTCAAAACGTTCCTTCCCTCAGATCTACACAATCCCGTCTCCGTTTGAGGTCGCGTTCCGAGGCTTGGTGTTCAGATATGGCTTCTCTCGCGAGGACGAAGTCGGGAGGGCAGGTCCGACGACGCGACCGCCGCCGCTAGCGGTCCTCTGATCGTGTCTACCAGCAGCTGTCGAGGGGTGATACTCGCTTCTACACGGTCCCGTTTCCGTTTGAGGTCGCGTTCCGAGGCTTGGTGTTCCAATGCGGTTTCTCTCGCAAGGACGAGGTCCGACGTGGATTGGAGGGCTGGTCCAATGATTCGACTGCCGCTGCTAGCGGTCCTGAAGGGATACGTCACCAAATCGACCTCCTGGCATGCACGCAGTGCATTGACATCCGCACTCGAGCCCTTTTCAGCAAGCGACCAGTTTGGTTGGCAGCGGAGCCAGCCATCGCTGCTGCGTCCTGATATAACCCCTCCGTTGTGATGCAACATGTCAAGGAACATGAATATGACATGCGCGAAGGGGGGTGAGCTTGTCAAGACCCACTGGAGTCTCCCTTTGTTCTACACCCGAACAACTTGCGAAAGTAACTGTGAACGCTTGCGACCGGGGACATCATTACCACGCATCAGCGGCACCGTGGTGGAACAGGTGGATGGCGGATGCGCACTTCTGCGTTCTGTCGCTCGAAGAGTTCGTCAAAGTACTGTCATTCTCAAGATACAACATGAGCTCAACATGTCTGACGGGTTAGACACGTGCGCACGACAGACATTGTCCTTTTCGTCCGTGAGTTATGCTCTGAATTCGGTGTTTTTGAGAGAGTACATAGTCGGATTCTTGGATGGCGGAGATGCCGTCTGCATCTGAGGTGTGAGTGCGTCCTTTCGAGTGCGTCCCGTATTTTGTGTGCGGCATGTCGCGAATTGGTCTCATGCAGATTGTACACTTGTCGCGAACTGAGTCGTGCAGCCTAGATACAACGGGCAGTCGCAGACTGCCTTTGGAAAAGACGAAAGGTTTCGCCGGTGTTGACTGCTTACCTACTAGTCGTCACAGCGAGGTCACTCAGCTGGGATCCGAGTGAGCATAAGCGCCAAAGACACGAGGCAGCTGTGCACAGACCATATCGAGAATAACGGAACGTGCCTATGAAGTAACTTTGCGCACCACGAGTAAACCGAAACACCTTGTTCCTTGACGCTTCAATACTGATAATTGTGCACTATTGGCGAGGATGTCGTCAACGAATACTGGTGCGTGGCAGCTCCGAGTGGTCACCGAGCAATGCTGACCATTCAGTAAGACCAAACAATAGTACTCGATACCGGCAGCTCTGACACTGTATACACAGTCGCATTTCACCCTAACAGAATGCATGTTTTGGGCGGGAGTGACAACGGGATTCGACGATGGCGATTTGAAGACGGCCGGGCGGTCGGGGAGCAAGCGGTAATGAAGGTCCGGGCCATTTCTGTATCGAGGGATCATAAGAGGATAGTGTGTGGGACTTGGGAGGGGGCAAGTGTATGGGACGGAGAGATGCGTGAAAAGGTCATTGACGTGGAGGGCACAAGCACGGTGTATGCAGTCGACGTGTCCCCTGATTCGACGAGGTTTGCCACCGGGACTTACGACCACAAAGCGAGCATTTGGAACATCTCAAGCGGGGAGAGACTCGTTGGCCCGCTCGAACACAGCTATCATGTCAATGGAATCAAATTCTCCCCAAATGGCGACCAGATCGCCACTGCCTGCTATGGTGGCTCGGTTCGCATATTCGACAGTCGCAACGGCGACAAGCTCATCACCATCGAGACCAATGTACCCGCCACGAACGCGATCACTCCACTTGTGTGGTCAAACAACGGCCAGCAAATCTTGATCGTGTCCCATGGCAAAATCAAGTCATTCAATGTCTCTGCCGGCTCCCAGCTCGCTGAATCGCCAATTCTCAGTGGTGGCGAGGTCTACTCTGTAGCTCTCGCCGCCAATGGCAAATTCATCGCTACATTCACAAGCGAATTCATCTCGTTTCTGGACACATCAACACTGACTCGGATCGGCTCTGTCATCGATATCAGTGAAGCGTTACGGTCAATTGCAATCTCCCCTGATAGCAGCTATATTGCAACTGGACGAGGTGACGGAAAAATCGACATTCGTGATCTCAGCAAACTTTTGCCGGAGCTGTATGGTCCATTCCATGTAAGTATCTGTGCCTTCCGATAGTCCCGGTATGTCAGATAAGCTCTTGTTGACGAACTACATCAGGTATCAATTCGCGAAGAAGGACAACAAAACGAGCAGCTTCCAAGCTCGGATGGCCATGAACCACCCGGCTCAGATCCGGTAGGAGTTTGTCATTCCGTCACCGAAAGAGTTGCGCTGACACCGTTCCGTACGTACGACAGGAAGATCATGGGAAATCCAGTCTACTCGGCTCCGAAGACAGTGGTGATCTCCTCGATGTATGAGTGCGTTCGTTTTCCCCTCGAAACAAGTTCTCACGATGGCATAGGTTGAAGTGCCGCCCAGCACGCCCGCTCCTCAATTCGACTTTGACGAGGTTGGTGATCACTTCGTTTTCTTCTTGCTCCTGTGCTGACGCTGCTGGAGCCACCGTCCCCGGCCGCCTCTGCAGATCCCCGGAAGGATGATATACCGCCGCTGGACCTATCCCACGGCAAATCGCAGTCGTCAGATGCCTCACCCATGACCTCCCCCCCGGAGGCACGCCCAGGAGAAAACCTTGGTACTGCTGGATCACCTCAGGGCCATTCGATATTTACAAAATGGCGACAAAGAAAGGGTAACAAACAGTCGGCTTCGCACGAGCCCGATCGACTTTCTGGAAAGTCACGTCAGCCTGCCGACCGCCGGTCTCTTTCTCACTCCCCAGCGAGAGCACATTCTGCACACAAGGGCCCTTCGTGGATAGCGGCAGGTCAACGTGAGCCAGTAAGTGCTCTTCCTTGATGGACGATCGGATGCGGTGTGTCTAACGTATGTATCATCTTAGCGAACGGTCGCAGGGGTTGCCAGAAAGAAAAAGGTTCGTTGTTCTTCAGATTTGTATGCAGGGACTCATTACACAATACAGGATAAATCCCACACCAAGACTACTCGCAACGAACGTGCTTCCAGGAGCGGACAAGGAACTGCGGGTGCAAGGACAACCGACCTAGTGTGTCTTTTTTTTCTAGTGAAGTAGACTGTCATGACAGCTCACGTCCTATCAGGCGCAACAACCAAACGATCCATCTGAACCCTCAGCCGGGACGGTCCATGTAACGGTGCGCGTTACTTCTCTTTGGCCTGCATTGTTATACTCACGGTCGATCAGCATCACCAACAAACAGGCAACTCTACCGTTTCGTTCACGCTTCCCACGTGGTTGTTGTGTTTTCGCTCAGGTACACACGATGAGACGCAGTGATCCAGGTGATTCAATGCGAGTCATGTAGGTATGTGGACATAGTTCTTTGAGTTCGTGTCAACTCGCAACATCAGCATGAATCCTAATAAGCCCGTCCGTGGTCGGGCTTGCCAGGATATTCAATGAACGGTCACGGATGAACTCTACACATACGCAGTTCGGAACCGGGGGACGCTATCTAATTGATTATTGCAAGGATACAGATTGTCAACTAGGACGAGTATGTGCGTTAGTGGGATGTGGCGTAAGCCAACTTTTGGCATTCAACATACACGATGCCTTCGATGGTCGGTTCGTGTATAAGCCGACTTTTCGATCAAGCTGGTGAGTTGCCGGTTTCGACGATGGGATTGATGAAAATTGGGCGCTCGGCACCAACGATGGTGTGGTTTACGCACAGGACGCGTTGCACCGCTCCTTAAATTCAATTGATCGTTTCCGATGTTTCAATGTCACTCACCGTCGGTCTCTTGTAGTCTAGGTGTCTCATTGGTATCCTGCAATGTGATGCGCCGTGGAGAAACGGTCGTGCACTAGCAAACAGTCCAGCACTGTTGCAAAGAGCGGGTCTCGAAACATTGGTGATCCATGTTCCCAAATATAATCTGAGTATCCGCCACTCCATCCTCGGCTCACGATGCTCCTCCCATCAGCGAGGATGATAAAAGGTCATTGCCAATTTTTGCATGCGTTTCGTGGACATTACTGCTGGACGGCGAGGGTATGTTTACAACGTCCTCCGTCCACGGCCAAAGCCAGTATATACACCCAGCTCGCCAGTACCACTGACCGCACGGGAAGGGTGTCAGGCGCGTTCACCCGTCATGCTCATTTGTGTTTTGTTGACATTCACGTTTCGGCACAATCATTCGGGAACTTCACATACAGCTCGGCGACTCCCATCACACTACCGATTGGGAGAATGACTTCTCAAGAAGACCATCACGTCCCTTCGTGCCGGGGAGACAGCATGTCTACTAGGCGAAAATAGAGCGTCCCACGAGCGCTGCATGATATGTTGGTGGGTAGAAAAGGGTGCGTCCCACACTAGTGAAGTGCATTGCTGAGCATAGCCGAGCCCGTTGGAAATATACCCTCGCCGTCCAGCAGCAACCTTTTATCATCCTCGCGCTCGTAGGATCAGAGTCCAACACTTCTGGATAGCACTCGAGAAAATCTCTGGCGATTCTGTCACCCCATGTGTATGTCTGAGGCAGTCCGCTCATGGCGAACCAGGGAAGTTATCGTTGAACGGCCAAGGACATTGCTAGCATCAACGAGGCTATGTATGAACGCAACCAATCGAGCCCCGGAGAGACGCGTAGGAAGCACGAGAATGCTCAGGCTGTCCACACATGTGAACGTGACGTGGTTTAAGTGGGCGCCAGACGTACGTCTGGTGTTTGTAACGCATCCTTTTCGAGAACGCGCTGTATTTTGTGCGCGGTATGTCGCGAGTTGGTCTCATGCAGATTGTACACTTGTCGTGAACCGAGCGCCGCAGCCAATCGCAGATTGCGTTTTCCAAAGACAGAAGACTTCGGCGTGTTGAATGCTTACCTAGTTGTCGCAACGAGGTCACTCTGCTGGGATCCGAGTAAGAATGAGCGCCAAAGACGAGGCTGTGTGAACAGATCATGTGAGAATAATGAAACATATTTATGGAGCAACTTTGCGCACGACAAGTAAACCGAAACATCTTGTTCCTTGACATTTGAGGCCGACAATTGTGTACCATTGAGGAGATGTCGTCGACGAATACCGGTGCGTAGCAGTTCCAAGGAGTGATCGAGTAATGCTAACTGTTCAGTAAGACCAAACAATAGTACTTGGCACCGGCCGCTCTGGCAGAGTATACGCAGTCGCGTTCCACCCCGACGGAACACATATTTTAGGCGGGGGTGAGGATGGCATTCGACGATGGCGAGTAGCAGACGGTGAAGAGGTGGGGAAGCAAACGGGAACGGAGTGGAACGCCATTTCCGTGTCGAGGGATAACAAATGGATAGCGTGTGGGACCGACGAGGGGGCAAGCGTGTGGGATGGAGAGATGCGAGAAAAGGTCATCAGTGTGGAGGACACAAACAGGGCAGATGCAGTCGACGTGTCCCCAGATTCGACCAAGTTTGCCACCGGGACTGCCAGAAATTTGGGTCGCTGCGGGGCAAGTATTTGGAGCATCTCAAGCGGGGAGAGGCTCGTTGGCCCGATCGAACATGAGAATGATGTGACCGGAATCAGGTTCTCTCCAAACGGCGAGCACATCGCCACTGCCTGCTTTGGTGGCTCAAGCATCCGTATCTTCGACAGTCACAACGGCGACGAGCTCATTGCTATCAAGACTACCTTACCTGAACGGACCCTGGTCACTCCGCTTGCATGGTCAAACGACGGCCAGCAAATTTTAGCCACATCCAGTCTCAACAACACAATCAAGTCATTCGATGTCTCTACCGGGTCCCTGCTTGCAGAATCACCAGTTTTCAATGCGATTGTCTACTCTATCGCGCTGGCCGCGAACGAAAAATTCATCGCTACCCGCACAGAGTATTCAACCTCATTCCTGGACACATCCACACTGACTTGGATTGGCCCTGTCATTGAGGACAGTGGAGAGGTACACTCGATTGCAATCTCCACGGACAGTAGCTATATTGCAACTGGACGAGGTGACGGGAAAGTTGTCATTCGCGATCTCAGCAAGATTCTGCCAGAGTTGTACGGTCCTTTCCATGTAAGTATTTGTGCCTCCATAGTCCCAGCATTTCAGATAAGCCCCATTCTGTCTCCCACATTGACGAATTGCATTAGGCATCTACTCACGAAGGACATCGCGAAGACAGCGTTGGTGATCTCCTTGAGGTACCAGTTCGTTCGTTTCACCCTCGAAGCGAGTTCTCACGATGGCATAGGTCGAGGTGCCGTCGAGCACGCCAGCCCCTCAATTCGACTTTGACGAGGTTGGTGACCTCTCGTTTTTTTTCTTGCTTCCGTGCTGACCCTGCTGGAGCCGCCGTCCCCGGCCACCTCTGCCGATCCCCGAGAGCATGAGATACTGCCACTGGACTCATCCCACGGCATATCACACTCGTCAGATGCCCCACCCATGACCCCCCCGGATGCACGTGCAAGGGAAAACGTTGATACTGCTAAGTCACCCCAGGGCCATTCGATATTCAAAAAGTGGCGACAGAGAAGGAGTAACAAGCAGCCGGCTTCGCACGAGCCCAATCTACTTCCTGGAACGTCGCATCAGCCTGCCGATGATCGATCTCCATCCCACTCCCCGACAGGACTGGATACCACAAACAAGGGGCCTTCCTGGATGGCTCCAGCCGAACGTAAAGCAGTGAGTGCTTTTCCTCGATAGACGATTAGATGGGGTGTGTCTAACATATCATCCTAGCGAACGGCCACAGGAATTCGCAGAAAGCGGAGGGTTCGTTGTTCCTCGGATTTGTATGCAGTGACTCATCACACGTTACAGCACGCCAGGACTACTCCGAACGATGCATCTGGTAGCGGACAACATACCGCAGATGCGAGGACAACGGACCCGGTGTGTCCTTTTTCCTGGTGAAGTAGACCTCATCATGACAGCCCACGTGCTATTAGGCGCAACAACCGAACGATCTATCTGAACCCTCTGCCAGGACGGTCCACGTAACGGTGCGCGTTGCATTTCTTTGACCCACATTGTTATACTTACAGTCGCTCAGCATCACCAACAAACAGGCAAATCTACTGTTTCGTTCACGCTTCCCACGTGGATGTTGTGCTTTCGTTCAGGTACACACGATGAGACGCAGTGATCCGGGTGATTTCAATGCGGTTGGCGCAGATACCATGCTGAGTCGGGAGTATGTCATGCAGTTCTTTGAGTTCGTCACCTCGTAACATTTGTATGGATCCTGGTCAGCCCGTCCGTCATCGAGCTCGCCAGGATAGTCACTCGACGATCATTGATAAAGTCTATACACACGGAGGTTAGGGCTGAGCGCTGCAGGACAGTGTCTGATCGATTAAAACTGTCACAAGCCTACAGAATGCCTAACTAAGGTCGTATGCTATCGTAGACGTCAGTAACAAAGCTCGGTGAGAAACAGAACACATAACTGGTCTCTAAAACTATCCCCACCGCCAAGCAACGTCGGCTCATCCACTTCATACCCATCGTCCCCCCTTTCCCGAAACGCACGACCGTTTTCTCTCCACGGACGTCTCTTCTCCAACATCCCCCCTCGTTCCACTGCTTTCGATTCCACCACGTCTTGAAGATGTTCCTTCGCTTCTACATGATCCCATCTCCATTTGAGGTCGCGTTCGGAGGCTTGGTGTTCGAATACGGCTCCTCGCGAGAGAACGAGTCTGATGGGGATGGGAGGGCAGGTCCGATGAACATATCCACCGGGACCCCCCGAAGGGTGATACATCGCCGAATCGGCCTCCTCGCGTGCGGCGTACAGTGTGTTGGCATCCGCAATCGATCCCTTGTCAGCAAACGACCACTTGTAAACAGCCGGGTTGGCAGACCAACCATCGCCGCTGCGTCGTGATTCAAACCCCTCTGTTATGATGCAACACGTCGAGTAACACGTCAAGTAACATGAACATGACATGCGCGAGGGGGAATGATCCTGTGGAATGCACTGGAGAGTCTCCCTTTGTTCCACGCCCGAACAAATTTGCGAAAGTAACTGTGAACGTTTGCGACGGGGGATCATTATTGCGCGGAGTCAATGGCACCGTGGTGGAACAGGTGGATGATGGCGGATGGGTACCTCTGCGCTTGCTTGCTCGAGAGTTCGTCAAAGTACTGTCATTTTTTAAAGAAAGAGAAATTCAACGTGTCTGACGGAGCAGAGGCGTGCGCACGGCGCACGGCAGATATTGTCCTATTCGTCCCCAAGTCAGTCTGAATGTCCGCTCAGAGTGGCCCTCTTCGTCATGGGTGGGGCGGAGCAAGTGAATTTGACAAAGCTTGAATGAACCTTTCTAGGGATGTATCGGGAGAGCCTGTGCGAACTTCGCAAAAGGACCTGAGGTTGAACGACGATGAGTCGTCGACGGAGGGACTGGTCGAGGGTACGACGACGAGGTTGCGAAGGGTTAAGGTGGTTTGGATTTTGTGTGTCCTCTGGCACGAGAGGACGGACACGGTGATTTCGTGCTTGACCAATTGGGGCGGTTCACTACGGACGTCAGGGGAAGATGGTCTACTGTGGGTGTCGGGATGGACATGACTGGATGACTCATTAGGAGCTGAATGAACGGATTGGAGTGATCCGTTGTAGACAGCAAAGAGGGATGACTTGCGAGGAGAATTTGGCCGTGATCGAAATCGGATGTAAAGCTTTGATATGTACGGAGATGGCACATAGGCTAGGTTATGTGACGACCAATGAGTATCTGGAAGAGAGCAAGGAAGAGACCGTTTGTACCCGCAGGATAGCGGAAAGTGCGAGGCGAAGTAGCATGCAAACATGACAGAAAACGTGTCTATGAAGTATCTTAAGCTCTATCGCAGACGAACATTGCAGCGACAATCGTAGTGACTCACCTTGAGAATACGATATTATTACAGCTGGCTTCCTCGGGAATGTCATTGTACCATGTGAAGTCATTAACGAATGGGCAGGACTGTGGGGGCGTGAATGGGGTAAATGTGCAGGGTAAAAGTGAGGATTAAGTGAGGGGTGAGGGAATGAGGCTGGAGGTAAGAAATTAATAGACGACGGCCTATGCCCAGGGGCTTATCCCCTCTCTCCGAAGTATCATCCTTGATGATATGCACAGAATCAACATCGCATCTCAGACCACGCCCGCGCCCATAAACCCGCACACGATCAGTCCAATTCAAAAGTCGAAGTCTTGATCCGTCCCTGTATGTCTAACCTGCTCACTAAACTCGACCAAGAGTGCGAAGTCGTCAGCCAGCCGCTTCTTCCACTTGCAGGACGTAGAATGAATTCTGTGGTGCGAACAAGAAATTGGCGGGGGATATTCGAATCTGGCTAACTCGTCAGCGTGGATGGGTCCAACCATCCTCACGACTCACGAGGAATGGGAGCGTACTGGTTACATGGTGGGTAAATGTCCGTCAGCTCGAGCAAGCCTTGAACGTCGGTCGAAGTACTGTGACCGTTCGTGAACGGGGTTATGGATCTTGCCTGCCCATCGGAAGATCGAAGTACGGTGCTTCGATACTGCCTTGGATGGTATTAGAACACATTAGACGATGTCATGCGATCGATCACACTGACGCGCATACCATGTTCATAGGATCCACTTCCACTCGAGAACAAGCTCTGGCGACTCTGTAGCTTTTATGGGGATGGTTGTGAGACGCTCTGCCCGCAGTGAACCAAGAAACTTGTCGTCGAGTGTCCGATGGCTTTCCACTCGTCTCCCATTTACGAAAAACATTCGAACACGTCCTTTTCGTGAACGTGCCGTATTTTGTGCGCGGTATGTCGCGAGTTGGTCTAATCCGGCAGTCGAGACATGATGGACAATCATAATCGCCTGTGGAGAGGACGGAAGGTATACCTAGTCGTCGCAGCGAGGTCACGAAGTTGGGATCCGAGCAAGAATAAGCGCCAAAGACACGAGGCTGTGTGAACAGCCTGACCATGAGAATAAGGAAACGTATTTATGGAATAACTTTGCGCACGACGAGTAAACCGAAACACCTTGTTCCTTGACATTTGAGGCCGACAATTGTGTACCATTGAGGAGATGTCGTCGACGAATACCGGTGCGTAACAGCTCCAACGGGTGATCGGGCAACGCTGACTGTTCAGTAAGACCAAACAATAGTCTTTGGCACCGGCCGCTCTGGCAAAGTATACGCAGTCGCTTTCCACCCTGACGGAAAGCACCTCTTGGGTGGGGGTCAGAATGGGATTTGGCGTCGGCGACTCGCAGATGGTGAAGAGGTGGCGAAGCAAACAGGAACGGAGTGGAACGCCATTTCCGTGTCGAGGGATAACAAGTGGATAGTGTGCGGAACCGACAAGGGGGCAAGCGTGTGGGACGGAGACATGCAAGAAAAGGTCATCGATGTGGAGCACACAATCAGGGTAGACGGAGTCGACGTCTCCCCTGATTCGACCAGGTTCGCCACCGGGACCGATAAACGGAATGCGAGCATTGGCATCTGGAGCATCTCAAGCGGGGAGAGGCTTGTTGGTCCGATCAAACACGAGAGTCATGTCACAGGAATCAGATTCTCTCCAAACGGCGAGCACATCGCCACTTCCTGCTTTGGTGGCTCAAGCATCCGTATCTTCGACAGTCACAACGGCGACGAGCTCATTGCTATCAAGACTACCTTACCTGAACGGACCCTGGTCACTCCGCTTGCATGGTCAAACGACGGCCAGCAAATTTTAGCCACATCCAGCAACAACACAATCAGGTCATTTGATGTCTCTACCGGGTCCCTGCTTGCAGAATCACCGATTCTCACTGAAGCCATTTGCTCTATCGCGCTGGCCGCGAACGAAAAATTCATCGCTACCCGCACAGATAATTCAATCTCATTCCTGGACGCATCAACGCTGACTCGGATCGATCCTGTCATCGAGGACAGTGAAGTGGTAAAGTCGATTGCAATCTCCGTGGACAGTAGCTATCTTGCTACAGGACGCGATGACGGCAAAATTGTCGTTCGTGATCTCAGCAAGATTCTGCCGGAGCTGTATGGTCCTTTCCATGTAAGTATTCGTGCCTTCATGGTCCCAGCATGTCAGATAAGCCCCGTTATGTCTCCCACATTGACAAACCGCATTAGGCATCTACTCGCAAGGACGGACAACGAGACGAAGAGACTCCAACCTCGGGTGGTCATGACGACAAACCACCCGACTCAAATCTGGTAGGAGTTTATCATTTCGTCACCGAAAGAGCTGCGCTGACTCCGTCGCGTGCTTACAACAGGAGGATGGTTCACTCAAGTCCGAGGGACACGGCGAAGACAGCGCTGGTGATCTCCTTGAGGTACCAGTTCGTTCGTTTCACCCTCGAAGAGCGAGTTCTCACGATGACACAGGTCGAGGTGCCGTCGAGCATCGCAGCCCCTCAATTCGACTTTGACGAGGTTGGTGACCACTCATTTTTTTCTTGCTTCCGTGCTCACCCTGCTGGAGCCGCCGTCCCCAACCACCTCTGCCGATCCCCGAGAGCATGAGATACCGCCGCTGGACTCACCCCACGGCATATCACACTCGTCGGATGCCCCGGAGACACGTGGACGGAAAAACATTGATACTGCTAAGTCACCCCTGGGCCATTCAATATTTAAAAAGTGGCGACAGAGAAAGGGTAACAAGCAGTTGGCTTCGCACAAGCCGGACCGACTTTCTGGGAAGTTGCATCAGCCTGCCGATGATCGATCTCCGTCCCACTCCCCGACGAGACTGGATACCACAAACAAAGGACCTTCCTGGATGGCTCCAGCCGAACGTAAAGCAGTGAGTGCTTTTCCTCGATAGACGATCAGATGGGGTGTGTCTAACATATCATCCTAGCGAACGGCCACAGGAATTCGCAGAAAGCGGAGGGTTCGTTGTTCCTCGGATTTGTATGCAGTGACTCATCACACGTTACAGCC
>JBBPNY010000647.1:0-13869 GCA_038091165.1 Rubroboletus pulcherrimus
GTCTGGAGATGGTGGCAATGCCTACACCAGTGCTGGATGCAATAGAACAAATAGAATGGCCAGAATCAAGCTGAGAAAGGATAGTGCTCTTTTGAGTAGCAGAAAGAGATCTCATAATGATAGTGGTTGAGAGCAAAGAAGTGTGAGACTTATTTCAAGCTCAGACATTATATTTATATGTGTGTCTTTGTTTGTAGCACCAAATAAAAACAACTATCCCTTTGTTTTACTGAAATGTTATGGATCATGTCAAAAGCTCTAAAACTGTTCCAATGGTGTCCCTGTTTTAAAATGGACACATCTCAGCGATCCCTGAGCCGAATCACATGAGTATTAGATCAGCAGGTAGCCAGGGGTTTGTACATCACATGGTCTCACCAACCCTAAGCGGAATTCCCACGCCTACAACTGCTATTTAACATACACTCCAAAACTACAAAACATTGGAACGGTTTTTGGAGTCACTGTAGCTGGGGACCGTACTGTAACAGACCATTCCTGGTAATTGGGAGTATTGGATGTTTCTGCAAAGGGAATCACACGCTGGCATAGGAAAGAGACTAAATTGTCTCCCTCTTCACTGGTGAGGCGCTCAATATCTTGTTCCAATGGAGTCGGTGATGGAGGTAGGCCACCAGGGACATTAGGAGTGTCCGGTGCCTTAGGCGTGGGCTCTCCAACTAGCTTCTTCCAGGAGGACTCTTTTCAATGTCCTTAACCTACTGCAATGGATGTCTGTCACCATAAATGTTTCCAGGGCAGTTAGGAGCTTGGCGTGTACACTCAGAGCATCACAACGGAGGTGGGATGACAGGAGGTGGGCGAGGTGCCCAAGGAGATGTCCTGGGTGCTGGAGGCTGTTCCGGTTCAGGAGTCTCGGGACATGGTTCTGGGGTCAAAACCCTCAGAGCTCTCAGAAGTGGTCGTTCTGGATCAGAATCAGAATCATCGGAACTATTGGAATGGTCAGAATGACCATCCGAGTGTTGGTGGGGATTTCGTGGTACATGACTTATAGTCTTGTGAGGCCAAGCCCCTGAGCATCTTGGGAATAAGTGCTCGTCGAATATGGTGTGAGCGGACTGGAATATGAATCCATTAGGACATAAAAAGACGTAGTTAGCGTCATTTTTGGCCACTACACTGAGATAAATCATTAGTTGTGATTTAGGCTGCAACTTGCCTTGGCGTATCTCACCAGGAACATGCGCATAGGCACCACATCCGAAGACGCATACATGATCAATGGAAGGTTTCTCTCCCTGAAGCATTTCATGGGGAGTTTTCCATTGGAGTCGATTCATTGGTGTCCTGTTATAGGCGTGAGTTGTGTGGCAAAGCGCAAACTCCCAGTAAGAGTCAGGTAGGCAAGCATGAAGACACATTGCCTGTGCCTTGTCCATAAGGGTGTGGATGAACCACTCAGCATGACCATTTTGCTGGTGCACATAAGGGGGGGACTGATGGATGTGAATTCCATTGTCACACAGGTATTCAATGAATGCCTTCAAGGTAAGTTCCCCTCCAGCATTGGATCTAAAGCCTTTGATATTGGCATTATACTGCATACGTATGTACAAGAAGAATTGTTTGGTGCTCTCAAGAGCTTGGTCTTTCGACCACAAACATTGAACTCATGCCATAGAAGTATAATTGTCATAGAAGACAATGGCATATTTGAACTTATGATATGATTCCATCTCAAATGATTTGAGATCTGAGTGAATCAGTTCAAACGGCGCAGTTGCCCGTTGCTCAGTGTGAGGGAACGATCTGTTGGGTTGTTTGCCTAGCTGGCATCCAGTACAAATCTTATCTTTCGTCAGGATCTCCACATCAGGGAAATCCTTCAGATGCTTTCGTGCTGCTTTGATGACTTCTTTTGACGGATGTCCTAAGTGATGATGAAGGCCATGGTAACACACTTGGCTTGTGGTTTTACGGTAGGGGTGGGCATCCAAAACATAGTTTCGGATCCATGTGAATGGAACAATAACACAGTTTGTTTGGTGCATTTATCATAGAAGTCGAAGTGACCTGGGCCAACTTCAATGGTTAGGCAGCAATCTCTGAGCAGAGTGCCCGTAGAGATTAATTTTACATCACAATTGGGCATATAGATTACTGGCGATAATTGCACATGTAAACCCTTGAAATCGATGACAACGGTGCCTTCACCAAGTATGGGTGCCTTTCTGTTCATGGTATGCGAGAATTGAGGCTCAGGAAATTCCATGTATTCAACAAAATCCTGTAAGTTGTTGGTGAAATGTGACAAGGCCCTTGAATCAAGGAGCCACATGTCAGGTGGTGGGCGATGCTCATGAGCACGCTCTTTGCCTTTGCCAGAGACTTTAGAACAGTCATCACATGATGCAAAAGGCAATGGTGGTTCTATTTCACTACCGACTACAGACAAGTACAAAAATGTATTTTTAATCTGTGGTGAAGACCATCGCTCATCAGTGTCTGAGTGGTGTGAGGAGAAAGATAGTACTGACCAAGAGTCTGCACCAAAGTTGCAGTATTGATCAAGGTAATCATCCTGATCATCTTTGCCCAGCGAGATGACATCCTCATCAACCTCCATGATGGAAGCCGCTTTGAAGGCAACATCTTCAAGCTGGTCCTGGAGTCGTTGGGAAGAGGAGGGGATGCCTCCTTCCCAAATGACATGGTGGTTAGCCACTGGGTCCAGGGTGTGTACCCTCTCCATAGTTGGGATGATGCTGATATGATGTGCAAGCAAAATTGCGTTGCAGGTATGAGGGACTGCTGTTACGAAACACCCCTTTCTTCACACCTTTTCTCGCTCACTCAGTCCCTTTCACTTTGGCAGCACGTGACTTCGCGATCACGTGACCTGCACGTCCCCTGGCACGTGACCGTTCATTGCATGTGACCCAGACGCGTCGCGACACGATCTCAGATCGTGTACACTTCTTTCTACCGATCCCGGGACAGCCTCGTCCCCGAGCTACTACTGGTCCCGAATAGACGCTGGCTATAGATCCCAGATTGGCGCTGACTACTAGCGCCGATCAGATCCTACAGATCCTGATCAGATCCTGATCGATGCCAAGTACTGTTCCCGATCACGGAGGTATTCCATGGAGGCAATAGGCACCTATAGACGGAGGCAATAGACGGTTAAGGTGAACAATAGAAATCCAGTGCTTCCTGACTCGGAAGCACTGCCCATAGAAGCACACTATATAAAGCCTCTCACCTTAAACCCTATTCCTTAGTTTAGTCCACTCGTATCACCTACGGGATCTTTGCTCCTAGAAGTTCCTGGTTGGTATTAAGGCAACTCAATCAGCTTCCTTTCATCTACCCCTCGCCAGGCTTGTGTTAGCCTGAAAGCTAGTCTTGGTCCCCATAGTGGTTTGCTTTCGAGCTTCTAACCCTGCGAGCGTTGCTCCCGCAACAACTGCCGGTTCACCGTAGTTGGTGGCACCAGGTGTGTGAGAGAGGACCTGAGGGTCAATCATTGAGTACATGGGTATATGTGTTGGGTCAATGACCACAGGTGTGGCGAATATGAATGAGGTGGCGGGGATGGAGTTGGCGTTGGTGCTAGCAGCATGAGCCTGCTTGCATTTCTCCTGCTTCTCCTGTCTCTCCTCAGAGCGCTTGCCTTGACAGCGGCGCTTACCATCCTTCTTGCCATCGTTGGAACTGTTTCCTCCAGACTGCTGCTGCTGCTGAAACGAGGGGTCTCCCCCCTTTTGCTGTACAGCAGAAATCTTGTTTGCATGCTGCTGGACGGGCTTACAGTGAGCAACATGCTGTTGCGACGCGGCCGTCATGATCTGTTTGATCATGGTGATGGGAGAGGGTCCAGACATGGCATTTTTGGCCTTCTTCTTCCCTTTGCTATCCTCACCAGTGATGGTTTTCTGGTTGAGGATCTAGGAGAGGACATTGGCATACTTGTGCATCTTCGCTAGGATGATCATGGACTGAATGTTGTCTGGGATAGAGTATTCCACCTCAGTGAGGTGGGAGAACGAAGCATTGAGCTTCACAAATGCAGACGCGGGCTGGGCATTCTTGGAAATGGTGATGTCAAGCATTGCTTTAAACTCCATATAGGTAGAGGTGATGGTGGGAGCAGAGTAGGCTGCTGTGAGGTTCTCCCAAAGTGTGGAGGAGAAGCTGTTGTTGCTGAACCTGGCAGTGCTCTGGGGCTCCAGCTTAAGATGAATCATTCTGAGTGCCTTATCATTGTTGTCTTCCCAAGCGTCAATGGCAGAATTCTTAATGGGCATGGGGCAGGTGCATTGGAAGACAGACCAAAGTCCCTGAGACTGGAGGTAGGATTCCATGTCGGTTGACCAATGTTTCCAGTTGGTGCCGTTGAGCTTAGGGAAATCTTTGAGGACGGAGGACATATTTTCTGTGAGGTTGAAGGGACGTCAGTACTCTCCTTCAGTCAATGAGTGAATCAAAGAGAAAGGCAGTGAAAAGGTTGCATGTTCCTGAACATTTTCAGAACCTCAGTGAGACATAGTCTCCCATGAGATCTGGGTGACACTTTTTCACCTGAGCACATATAGCACTTCAAGAGAGCCTAGCGCGTATAGTGCATGAGGTGTGTCCTATGTTCAATCAATGTTTGGCATAATCACACAAAATGGATCTTATCAGGTGAGGTGGCATCCGAGTGCAAAAGAGCACTTGTTTGCACTGAACCTCTTGCTTTGTGTTAAATGCTAGTGGGGCTCATAACCTGTTGAAGAGTGCATGTATTGACAGGGTCACACATGGCGATACTCACCTGTGGCTTAGTAAGCGGTGTGGTAGAATGTAGTGGTTTGAGTGCAAGATCGATTAGAACTCAGACTAGCTGAGTCTGAATGTAAATACATCGGAGCATGTGAACTACTCGTACTCATATGGGTATTGTACTCCTATTATTCAACAATTAGTACTCCAGAAAAACATCAGATTGAAATGGATGGGCATAAGTCCACCATATGCAGCTCAACAGATGACCTCAACAAGCAGCAGAAAAGTATTGCTGCAGTTGTCAGATATGACAGGATGTGATCACTGTTATGGCAGAATGTACGTCATTTTTGTCTGGGTCATGGCGGAATGGACATCACCAGAGAGGTTTTGACTTCTGCAGTTGGGATGGGACATCAACTGGGTCATACTCCAGGGTGGGGTGAGTGTTCATGACACATGTAGATGATAGCATCCAGTGCGTCGTGACGCCACTCGGGGCTCATAACCTGTTGAACAGGCATATGGGAGATGGCACAGAGGCTGCCCCTCAAACTCACCTTAGGAGGGATATACATATGTTGATGTTGCTGGGCATGCATCAGTGATTGTATAAGGCCTGGTGTAATGTGGCATAAACTTTGCGACATGTTTGGTACCTTTCTGCATGTAATCTTGTTGCCAGTTACATGTGGACAACAAGATGCGATCATTGACCTGCAGTAGGGGTTCAGGTGAGTGATGTTTGTTAGCAGCAGTAGCTTGAGAAGCCTTAGCAGCCAACAGTTTGTCATGTGCATCCCAAACATATTCTTGTAATCACAAAATAAGAGTGGCTGTGTCCAATGTTTCAGCATCAACTTTTGTGTCTATACTGAAGGGGGGCAGGATGTGAGGAGAACATCCAATATGGAGTTGAAATGGCGAGAAACCTGTGCTTGAGTTAATCAAGTTCATAATATTAGAGCGTATCTGAGGCAGCACTTTCACCCAGCTCTTTTGGTTGTGATCAACAAAGAAAGGAATGCATTGAGTGATGGTTTTGTTCATCTGTTCACTAGTACCATCAGATTGCAGATGGTAGAAGGAAAACATCTTAAGTTTAATCTCAGTTAGTTTGTGTAATGCATACCAGAATTTTGAAATAAACAGCTTATCACGGTCAGAACATATGATCTTCAGGGGTAGCCCATTTTTGCAATACCAGTTGTCAAACAAGATGACAGCCAATTCGTGTGCAGAGATGGTATCTCTACATGGAATAATCCAGAGGTCAGCATGTATAGTAAGCAGTCAGTACCAACTGGCTGACACCATCCGCAGCCTCACTCAGTCTTCCTGCCAAAAGGCATCCAACTCTACTCCATGCACCAAGGTCCAAGGGCCCGACCAGTTTGATGGGACTGACCCACACAAACTCCAGGCCTTCCTGGTCCAGTGTGAACTCAACTTCCAGGACTGCCCTAAGGCTTGCCAAACAGACTGAGCCAAAGTAACCTTCGTGCAGTCCTACCTAAAGGGCATGGCTCTGGAGTGGTTCAAGCCTGATCTCCTCCAGATGGAAGACCCCTTACTCCATTCCTTATGGATGGACAATTTCAAGGGATTTGTGCTAGATCCAGATCAACTTTGGTCCACATGACCCAGTTGGAGATGGGAAACACCAACTCAACCACCTTACCATGAAGGATGGTCACAGGATTAACAAATATGTGGTGAAATTTAACCAGATCGCCTTGCAAGTCTGAGGTGATGGAGAAGGTGCCCTTCAGCACCATTTCTACCATAGGCTCCCTGATCACATCAAGGATGAGATCTCTTGCATCAGGAAACCCCCTACCCTCTCCAAACTCCATCACCTCATCCACACCATTGATGTGCACTATTGGGAGTGCAAGTCCAAAGTCAGTCGACAGGCAAAGCCCATCACTTCTGGATCCTTGGACAAGCCCTTGGACAAACCCTCCACCTCCATGTCCTCTGGCAATCACCACTCTGGTACCTCCAAGGACTCCAAGGGAAAGGCTGCCAGCACTGCCAGTTTTTCCACCCCAAAGCCTGACCTCTCATCCAAGCTAGGCAAGGATGGAAAACTAACTGATAAAAAATGCAAGCACTGCTTCAACAATAAGTTGTGCATGTTCTGCAGTTTCACAGGGCACACGGCTAAGGACTGTCCAAAGTCAACCTCATGGGCAGCCAAGGGTTGCGCTGCCAACACAACTCCAGAAGCCAAACCGGAGGCTTCCTTGGAAGCAAAAAAATAGTCCATGACCTCCATGACTCCACACAGACTGAAGGTTCTGTTGATCCCATCTATGCACCCAAGAAGATTTGTCTCAACACATCTGCTCTTTCCAACCCAAAATCCCTTATGCTCTCTGTCAGTCTAGTATTGTATAACATCCCTTCATTTTCAACACTCATAGATTCTGGATCCTCTGATTATTTCATAGATACAACATTTGTCAATAAACATAACCTTTTGACATACATACTCTGTACCCCCACTACAACTCCAACTCTTTAACAGAACTACCAACTCCACCATCACCCAAGCCATCAACCTTTCCATCTGCTTTAAAACCAGTGAAATCACTCCAATAACATTTTATGTCACTCCGTTGGATGGCTCCTGTTCCCTTGTTCTAGGACACAACTGGCTCACCTGCTTCAATCTATTGATTGACTGGGTTTTGAGCAGTATATCTCCCTGCTCACCTGAACAGCCTGTGCCAACAGCCCCGAGCTCACCTCCATAGCCTCTGGACTCTCCTCCTCCAGCTGACCCCTTTCTGCCAGAACCACCACATTTCTCTGACCACAAGGCTCTGCCCATTGCACTCATCAGTGCACCCACCTTCACACTGGCCTGCCACCTCAAGGGCTCTGTTCAGTTTAGCCTGCAACTCCGCCCCAAGGAGAGAAATCTTTGCTCTGCTTCCATCACCTCCGACTGCATTAATCTCTCCAGTATTCCTCCAGAGTATCATGATTTTGCCAATGTGTTCAGCAAAAGCAAGGCCTCCAAGCTTGCTCTGCATCACAAGCACACCCTGAAGATCGACCTGGAAGAAGGAGCTTCTCCTCCCCTTGGCACCACCAACTCTCTTTCTCCCTCCAAGCTTGGTTCCCTCTGAACGTTGTAGAAAATATAATAAGTGTGATATGGGTGCAAGCAACAAACTCGTCCCAAGGGGGGATGTGTGACAGGGTTAGTAGAGATAAGGGTTTGTGCGACTTACCATGATGTTGCTGACTAATCCAGTCAAATCCAGACAGAATGTGAGACAAAGACAAAAGAAATCCGAATTTCTGGTCAAGAACAAGGACTGGAAATGGAATGAAAGGCCTAGGACAAGGGCCAGGAATGAGAGAAGTAATGGCCTAGGACAAGGGCCAAGGATTCAGATTTTTGAGACTCAGAGTAATCAAGCTGAACTGAAAGCAAGATGTATTCTGAGACAGAATACAAGAGATTTATAGTCCAGGGAATACCCCAGACTGTTCTAAGGTAGACAAAAAGCCTAAGTAAACATGACATATAAGTATCCAAGTGAGAAGGACAAAGTCTGAGATGTCAGGACTCAAAGGGGAACCTTAATATAATTTAAAAAGAGGTCTGGAATCGAAATAAATTGAATACAAGCAGTCTGAGTCGGACTTGCACATGCAGATGAGTGGATAGGTTTGGAATGTGTCAGATAGGGGTCAAAGAAAAGCGGATAGGATAGGATGAGGATATGAGAGGATATCACTGTAAGGACTGTTGAGTCCTTACAGTGTTCCTTGATGAGCACTTCACCATGGGGTTCATCCACCCCATATCCTCCACTCATGCCACTCCAGTCCTCATAGTCTGCAAGAAGGACAGTTCCCTCTGCCTCTGTGTTGACTTCTGGGAACTCAATAAGATCACAAAGAAAGACCATTATCCACTTCCCCATATCTCCAACCTCCTAGATGCTCCAAGCCATGCCAAGATCTATACCAAAATTGACCTCCGGCACACCTACCACCTAGTCCAAATTGCTGCAGGCAACAAATGGAAGATGTCCTTCCAGACACACTATGGCTCGTATGAGTGGCTCGTTATGCCATTTGGTTGTACCAATGCCCCTGTGGCATTCCAGTGGTTTGTTAACACTATCTTTCCCGATCTTCTAGATGTTTGTACTATAGTCTACTTGCACAACATCCTGATCTATTCCAAGGACAAGGCCCCCCACAGGGAGCATGTCTGGGATGTCCTCCGACAGATTCACAAGCACAGACTTTATGCAAAGCCAAAGAAATGTGAATAGACAACCAACTCCACCAAGTACCTCAGTTACAATCTGTCGCCCTCCAGCCTCACCATGTCTCCAGACACGATCCAGACCATACAAGAGTGGCCAGAACCTTGGAAAGTCAAGGACGTCCAGTCCTTTCTTAGATTTGCCAACTTCTACCATTGGTTTATCACGACCTACTCTGACAATGTTGTCCCTTTAACCCACCTGACCTGCAAAGGCATGCCATGGAACTTCAGTGATGACTGCTGCTCCACCTTCTGCAAATTGATGGAGGCCTTCACCACCACTCCAATCCTTAAACTACAACACCCACGACAAGGAGCTCCTCACCATCCATGAGTCCTTCTGGACTTGGTGGCATTACCTCAAAGGCTCCAGCTCTCTGGTTGATGTCATCACAGACCACAAGAACCTGGAATACTTTGCCACCA
The DNA here is from genome assembly GCA_038091165.1 of Rubroboletus pulcherrimus. Taxonomy (NCBI): domain Eukaryota; kingdom Fungi; phylum Basidiomycota; class Agaricomycetes; order Boletales; family Boletaceae; genus Rubroboletus; species Rubroboletus pulcherrimus. Next base: position 9,461 of record JBBPNY010000647.1, read on the forward strand.
CCAAACTCCTGACCATGTTCCTCTCTTAATTCAATATGGGCATTCACTTCCATCCCTGATGACTTGGCGTGAAACCTGACTCCCTTACTAGATGCTGGGACATCTATCCCAAAGAGGGGGATAAGGACTATGCTCGCGTCAATCCCCACAATTCAATTTCCATCCAGTATTCACTCAGGTCCTCCTAGCAACCTATCTTGAAGCTTCAGTACTCTGGGCTAGCACCCTCTTCAATGTTGAGCAACTCCACAGTGACATCCTCTCCACTCTCCCCTCTGACCCACTGGCTGAAGTTCACATGTCCACCCCTGAATCTCCCAACTTGCATTGGTCAGTTGATTCCAACAGATTCCTCCACCTAGGCAATCACATCTATGTTCCCAACTCCAATGACCTCCACCTGTTGCGGGAGCAACGCTTGCAGGGTTTAGAAGCTCGAAAGCTTAACCACTATGGGGACCAAGGCTAACTTGCAGGCTAACACAAGCCTGGCGAGGGGTAGATGAAAGGAAGCTGATTGAGTTGCCTTAATATCAACCAGGAACTTCTAAGAGCAAAGATCCCGTAGGTGATACAAGTGGACTAAACTAAGGAATAGGGTTTAAGGTGTGAGGCTTTATATAGTGTGCTTCTATGGGCAGTGCTTCCGGAACAGGAAGCGCTGGATCTCTATTGTTCACCTTAACCGTCTATTGCCTCCGTCTATAGGCACCTATTGCCTCCATGGAATACCTCCGTGATTGGGAACAGTACTCGGCATTGATCATGATCTGATCGGTATCAGTAGGATCTGATCGACGCTAATAGTCGGCACCAATCTGGGATCTGTAGTCGGCATCTGTTCGGGACCAGTAGTAGCTCAGGGATGAGGCTGTCCCAGGATCGGTAGAAAGGAGTGTACACGATCTGAGATCATGTCGCAACGCGTCTGGGTCATGTGCGATGAACGGTCACGTGCCAGGGAATGTGCAGGTCACGTGATCGCGAAGTCACATGCTGCTAAAGCGAACGGGAGTGAGAGTGAAGGAAAAGGTGTGAAGAAAGGGGTGTTTCGTAACACCACCTCCAAGTCCTCCAATACAAACATGACCACCCTCTCTCTGGACATTTTGGCCAGAACTGGACTTTGGAACTCATTCACCGAGAATATACATGGCCAGGTATTAGGACTTTTGTCAAGGACTATGTGTCCTCCTATACCTTCTGTGCTCACACAAAAGTTCCAAGGACACTGGCCTTACAGGTTATTGAAACAACTCCCAATCCCTGAGAAGCCATGGAATTCCATATCAATGGATATCATTGCACAACTCCCCTTGTCCTCTGGAAACACCACGATACTTGTAGTTGTGGATCACCTATCAAAACAATGCATCTTCATCCCAACTGATGACAAAGTGATATCCCTGGAGCTCACTGTTACAACCCAACCTACCCCTACGTACGGCCTTATGTTTATCCATACCTCTCCCTTCTCCCTTCCCCTCCACCTACCACGTTCTCCATCTCCGATGCTACTCTGATATGTCGACTCCCCTTACTTGTATAATACCTACGGTTCCTTCCGTTGTCCGTCACTCATGGAACCGCACTGCCCTTCCCTTACCCATCATGTTTCACCTCACGTTTCATCGTACCAACCGGTTTCCTAAGTTACCCCTTTATAGGATACTTGGGCCTCGTAGTACGCCTAGTTACCACTGTCGAGACTCACAGCTTGGTCTGTGCACCCTTTGTACTCGTATATAAACCCGCTGGCGTAGCACTAGCCCCCCAGCTAGTTCTATGCAATATACCGCGTATCTTCTGGCGTACCTAGAATCCTTTCTAAGTCTCCAGGCTACTTCTGAGTGCCTGCTACTAGTATCTTTGTACACTTCACCTTGGTCCAGAACCTACGGTGCGGTAGCGTCGTAACACTCACCAAACTCTTCCTACTCCACGTCTTTCCCAAGCATGGAGTTCCCTCTCACACCATCTCCAATTGAGGTTGAGTTCATTTCTCACTTCTTCTGCTCCCTGGAAAAGGCCCTCAACATCTGACACCACTTCACCTCCAGTTACCATCTGGAAGGTGACAGCCAGACCGAGCGAATGAATCAGACCCTCAAGCAATACCTCTGGATGTACTGCAACTACCAGCAAGACAACTGGTCTGAACTCCTGCCCCTTGCAGAGTTCATGTACAATAACTCCCTGAGTGCTACCACAGGAGTTTCCCAATTCTTCACCAACAAGGGTTACCACCCCAATATATCAGTGCATCCTGAACAAGACCCCATCTCCACTCAAGCCCTAGAAGACTCCATCAACCTTGACTCCCTTCATAAATTCCTCTGGGAAGAAATGGCCCATGCCCAAGAATGATACCAAGGACTCGCGGATGCCAAATGAATGCCTGCCCTAGACCCCAAAGTCGGAAACCAGGTGCTCATCAAAGCCAAGTACTTCTGCTCCACATGGCCCTCAAAGATGATATGATCCACCTCCTTCCAGTGATTGATACAATCACTTCTCTAGGTGTGGCTACCTTATTCAGGGATCACATATTCAACATTCATGAGACCCCTCAGAAAGTAATTTCGGATCGAGGCTCACAGTTCATATCCTCATTCATGAAGGACTTATATACCTTACTTGGTATCAAAGCCAACCCTTTCACCGCCTATCACCCTCAGACAGATGGTTAAACAGAGTAAGTTAACTGAGAAGTCGAGAAGTACCTTCAGATATACATAAATCATTGACAAACCAACTCTGCTGAGTGGCTGCTGCTGGCTGAGTTCGCCCATAACTGACACACCTCTAGCATCACAGGCATTTCCCCTTTCCTGCTAAATTTTGGACAACAACCACTCATTTCTAATAAATGGTTTGAGGTCCAAAATGAGTACACCTTAGATGAAAAGTTCACCACAAAGCCGCCCATAAAGTACTGGAAAAAGCTGCTGCGTTCATGAAAGCCAGCCACAACAAGTGAGCTTGTCCGTCCGCCATTTTCAAAGTTGGACAACAAGTTCTTTTGGAAGGCCAGAACATTCATACTGACCGACCTACCAGGAAGTTTGACAAAAAGCGGTATGGACCATTCTGGATCAAGCGGAAGGTGGGCAAGTCAGCTTATGAACTGGATCTGCCCCACACCTGGTCCAAGGGGAATTCACCCAGTCTTCAATGAATCACTCCTTATCCCTTATGTAGTGGGCAAATTCCCTTCCCAAGCCATCCCTTCTCCACCCCTGCCAGTTGTTGTTGATCAACAGGAGGAATTTGAAGTCCCGGAGGTCGTAGACTTTCATAAACACCAAGAAAAAACAGCTTGAACACCTGTCTTTTTGGACTGTCCTTGTACCAAAGTCAATATATAATAAATTGATCACGGAATGGAACTGATTATACTTGGAAGAGATTTAGCATCTGAATGGCTCAAAGTTGGGGGGGAATATATAGTGATTGAATGAAATAGGAGGCTAATCCTGTATATGGTTTGGAGTCGCTGGAGGCCATCAGGGGCTCCAGCAAAGGGTTCCTGGTTGGATTGGTGAGATAGCACAAGGGAGTCTGCATTGACACATTAGTGAGGTTCAGTCACAGTCTGAGAATCCTTGCAATGGTAAGGATGGAAACTAATCTTCCAAGGGCTAGGATGACAAGGTATTGTGTGTGTGAGCTCTGCTACAGACACAAAAGGAATGCAACAGCATTCCTCTCGTACTGTAGTTATACCATACGTGGATGATGAGAGCCTGGGCAAGGTCAGTCCCTTGTCAAACATGCACTGCTTGGCTTACCATGTATGCATCTGCTTGGCTATGTGTGCATAGTGGTGGACATTGTTGTGCTTGTTTCTGAGCATCATGCTTCAAGATATGGCATTGAACCTCTAATGGAAGCTGAGGGAATTGAAGGCAGATGTTGAAGGCAGGTGGTGAGGTGAGTCAACCCAAGGCTTCCTACTTCATTTCTTATAGCTCATTGTGTTGCCAAGCATAGAGCGGCCTTGTAAATCAACCGTGTTGGCAGTCCCTTTCTTATGACTGCTTGGATGGAACTGCTTTCATAACACTTACTTCACACAGTGGCCCCACACAGCCCTACTTGGCTCCACAGGAAGGACGGTGATCTGATTTGAGGCTCAGGGAAGGCAGTGACAATGAGTCACCTTCCATTTCATACTCCCAAAATTTTCAAGCAGAGAGCCTCCCTACAACTTCAAGTGGTCATTCAGTGCACTCCACTCTATGCCAGGCAGCCATTAATCAAATAGTAGATTGTGTGGTGGACCATCTTGCTCCCATGTTGGACAGAGCAAGGTAGGAATGATAGGGCACAGAACTTGATACAAAGAGGGCAAATTGAGTACAAGGCTGGGTGCCAATGGTCAGGGGGTCCCCATAGGGCTTCACCCT
>JBBPNY010000648.1:0-13862 GCA_038091165.1 Rubroboletus pulcherrimus
AAAATTTTTAACATCTGGGGGGGGGGTGGGAGGGAACCGCCAAACACGCCAAACGCAAACCGTACCTACCATGAGCACGATCCGTCCTCTGAGCTGCCCCGGTGTCACCGTCTCTTCACGCAACCCTTCCATCTCCCCCCGCACCAACATCTCGCCCCAGCACTCGACCATGATCCGGATTAATTCGTCTTGATGTGCGAGCGGGACATGACATTCAAGGCTAACGAGAACGGGCCAGTCCTTTCCGTCCTCTCCATCACGAATGCGATTGACGGCCTCCCCAATCGCCGCACACACATCCACAAACGGCACATTCTTGCTCAACGTCCATCCATGCGTCACGACCGGCATCCCTCGCCCGGGCCGCCCATCCCACCACACGTCGATCTCGATGCACCGTGCGGGAGTGGGAGCGAGAAGGACGTGGGTGTAGGCTGCGGCGGAGGAACGGCCGAGGAGTTGCCAGGCAAGGAGGTAAGTGTTGTGTGAGGACCTGATCGATGAGGATCGTTGAGAGTGTGAACGTTGGAATGAAGGAGATGCAGACGACGTACGAGATGAAGTAACGTTTGAGCGGGAGGTCGTCGGGTACCTCGGGCACGCTCACCACGGGCTTGGTCGCTAGTGCGACGACGTCCTGTTCGTGTGACGGAGCGTCCGATTTGGAATGACGCAACATGATGTGGAAAGACATTGGGATCATGGATCCGAGTGAGTACGGCGAAAAGGACGGACTCGGATTTGACTTGCCTCGTGACGGGCTGCGAGGAAAGCGAGCACTGAGGGACTGAGCGTTGGAACAGTCTCGTCAATCCCCTTCTCAACGGTCTCGGTCTCAGTCCCCCTCCGAGGATGGATATTGACAACGGTGTCGATGGAATAGTACGCCGAAAGCAGTTCTGCTTCCGCAGCCAATGCTCGAGCGTGGGCCATGATGGAAGTAGAACGTCTCAATGGCAGCCTGAGCGAACCAACGTTGGAGCAGCAACTGTTGTGGCTGCCAGCGGGACACGTTGGTGCATGGCCACGCGGTATTCCTTGCACGCGGCTTGACACCGAAAGCTTTGCACTGTTTCCAGTTACCAAGTTACAGTGACTTCCACCAGTCAGAACTCGACCATCAGGTGGAATCGGCGTCAAACGGTGCACGACGTTCTCCAAGCGAATTCATCAGGTGAGTAAATCACATTTAATCATCCATTCAAAGTCAGTGAGCAAGGCGTGCAAAATTCAGATATGATAGTATCAGTACAATCATGCTACCTCACCGGTCTATATTATTAAATTATTAATGATTAATGGCAGCCTTTCAGAGGTCCCGGTTGAACGTGCCTCGGACACCCCCCGATTAAAGAAGAAGAAGAATGCATCACTAGGATAGTATACTACCATAAAACCCAACGTGAAGAATATTTTTAAAAAAGTCAAACGGTCCCATCGTGCGATCTCACCCCTCCCAATCGGACATCCACCCCCAAATCGCGATCCCGAACTGGTGGAAAGGACGAGGGGATGGATGATGAATGGCAGGTGATGGGGCGACGGTCGATGGTCGATGATGATAGATAGACACTGCCAGCGCAAATGACAAACGGTATCGACAACGGGACGGGCCCGGGTAGGGACCCGAAACGCCGAAAAAATAAGCGAAATACTGTAGCTTTTGGTTCTTCTTGGGGCCAAGTATTGATGTCATGTCACTGCGAACGTGGGAATGCAAAGCGAGCCGGGGCCGAACAACGAACAGGGTTGCCATGGAGTGAGAAGAGAGGGGGGAGACAAGACAAAAACGGAGAGAGAGAAAAGGGCTGCGGTTCCAGATCGCCCGGTTCACTATCGCAACACGCACAATTCCGTGTGTTCCGAACGCTTGCTCGCGCCGTCTGACATGTCGTCCTCGTCATCTGCTTCGTCGCCCGTATTGTGCGATAGGCGACGCAAGTTGAGAATGAGACGGGTGAGCGTAATATTCGAGACGCTCCAGATGAAGCTGCGTGTGGGAGTGATGATGTCATGTCAGGCAACCTCGACTGCGAAGCGAAATGAAGCAAAAGGGTGAGACACCCACAAGACACCCAAGAACGCAAGCGAGAACTGGAGAAACCCGTGGGATCGCATCAGCCCTCAACTCAGACGAACAATCCTGGCTTACCGGTGCGGCGATGGACAGCACCATATTGATGATACGTAATGCTAAAGCACAGCCACGTCAGACGGGGATATGATTTCGCTAGACGAGAGATTTACCGAATAAGCCCTGTCAAATGCGTATGAGCGCGTTCCGCACGTCAAGAAACAAGAGCACGCACGAAAAAGTACGTGGACCCATCCCGATACATGACCTGGGCCATCCGTGTATCCCGTGACCGCGGTTGATCGAGCGCATTCCACACGGTCGTCAAGAAAATCATGAGTTCGAATGCAACCTAAGGCAGAAAAAGAATGCATGCTTGAGCACGACATCGCCCCACAACACGCAACGACTATAGCGTACACCAGGAGCCCACAGCAGCACGAACTTGGGTTTGGTAATGGGGATGCAGATGCGCAAGAGGGGGTCAAATGCCAGTGTTGCTAGAGGCCCAATAGATTGAACGTTGGGTGAACGACGTCATGCTCCCAGAGACAGGCGCAAATACACGTACGGAGCATCTCATGTATGACATAGCCCGCCAAACCCAGCGCGACTATTTGGGTCACCACAAAGAACGCTAGGGTATACAGCATCAGCCGCGGGGGCCGCTCCCAAAGGACCCATAACCGGAGCAGTATCAAGACTGGCGTGTGTCAGAATTGGATCAGCCACAGGAAGTCCGGATTCTCAACAAACAGGCGCGGTGGCTCACAATTGCTCGTCGCGATGGAGAGCATGCCAACGGCCACCGCCATAGCATACCATGCTTTGCAACTGAGAAAAAGCGGTGCATCAGAAGATGGGCCCCACGCTATCGCAACGATCGACTCACACCTGCACGAAAGTTGGTAAGCCCCACCTCGATGGAACGAAACAGAACGTACTCACCGTGAGAGATAGGTACGACGTCGTACCATTGAACTCTGCAGGATTGGAGCGTGAGCAACCACCCATAAGCGATCAGACGACCGCCCTCGCTCACCATGCGACAGAACGATCATTGCAAACGGGACCAGGTAACGGTTGAACAAGAACAAGAGTTTGGGCATCGATAGTTTTGCGCTCCAAATGAGCTGCACTTCGTCCGGAAAAGTGAGGACGTGATCCCAGAGGAGAATCTAGTGCACAAGCAGATGGCATGCGTGTATGGTGTGGCGAGGAGAAGGTCACAAAACAGACCCGGACGTCGGAGAGGACGAGAACGCACCACCAGCCCGACCGCTAGAGCATACCAAAAGTCCCACCATGGTCAGACATTTGCCAAAGAGGCGCATTGGAAAGGAATGTAAGTACTCACCGCTCACATACTCCGATGCTTGGATACGTTGAAGATCGAACGTACTGAGTAGCGACGCCATCCAAGTCGAGCGTTCTCACTGACGCCTTTACGAAGGGGGGACAGACCCGTGGAAAGAACAGAGAGGAGAAGAAGCGGAAAATATACTCAAAGAGCGTGTTGAAACGTTTATGATCGGGAAATTGGACGTGCTAATAAAAGGGTGGGATCAATGGCATCACTGAACCTGCCAGTGCACAGCTGATCCGAGGACCGGGGGTTGCCAATTGCGTTGACGTACACGCGTGAGGACTTGACCGACTCTGCGGGAGGCAAGCGGGCGGGGCTGGAAAGGATAGTGACGGGGACAACGAAATCACCACGGGTACGAAGGGAAGCCCCATTTGCTTCCTTTTCTTCCCACACAGTATATTTTTTGCTCCCTCCGTTGTTTGGCTACAGCCTTGGAAATAAACAAAGCACACATCCTAGCAACGACGAAATGGCCAGGTCAACATCTGCGCAATCATGACTCATCAGCGGGGGAACTTGGCAAAACTCTGCACCAAGCTTGGGAAGGAAGCATACTGCATGAATTTGGATCACATATATCCATCACAAGACTCGCATTCAGGAAAGTTGGGAAAGGTACATAGGGATTTGCGTGAGATAGTCCGCCATTTCATGTTTAGGAACCCATGGGACGATGATGGTAACAAGCAACAGCCCCCATGGTTAAACAAAACAATCCGCCTTGAAACGAGCGTTAGATCACCAGAGCGCATAAGTGCACACGAATTGTCCTCGATGGACGATGGGCAGTCTTATCCATGCCCTCTTGCAAAGGCAAGACTCTGCAGCCTGACAAAGACGCAACAGTGTCTCTGTCTACTATCGCCATGGAGAGGAAGAAGCAGGTCAAGTCCGGAAACTCGAGACTCGAATTGATCTGTCGGCGGACATTGTTAGCTCTCCGATGTCGTACGGGTGATGGAAAAATACAGCACCTTTGATACGGACGTTGACAATCACGGGCCGGGTTCCAGTTTCTCGCCCCTCGCCAAGACCCTGACGACCTTGCTGGGCTGAGCAACCACCTCCATCATCTGCATGACGGCGGGCGGACGTTCGACAAGACCTGTCCCGCGTGTAGCGGGAGGGCCACTACTACCATGCGAGTTGATCCTGCCGCGTCCTGTCGATCGTTTGCCCCTCTCATCGTCTTCGGCACCTCGGTGTTGTACAGGAGAAGTTGACGGCACGGCAGTCGGCTCGAACTCGAGTGTCGGGATGCCAGCTCGCGCTGCCCAATGACCAATTAGAATACCAGCCGAACGAGGCTCATACCTGTGGAGATGAGGGCTGGGCGCTGGGAGAGGGACAGGAGAGGATAACTCGGTGTTGGATTCAGGGACAGCCCTGTCGACCTGTGCTTGGGCTGACGCGGGGGAGAGGACGGCGAGAACGACCTTGGGGTCCTTGACAGCTTGTTTGTCAAGGGTCGAAGCGGCATGGTTGACCTCCCAACGGGCACAGCATATCATTCTCCTAACCCACTCTGGAGAGCCGGATAGATGCAGGGTCTGAGACGCGGGTTTCTCCTTTTCGTCGTCGGGGACGGGGTCTCTGAACTCAATTTGGTCCCACGGTACAAAAGCGTCGTCGCGCTGGACTCTGATGCGGGGATTTGTTCCAACCTGTGCCTCCAAGATCCTAGAAGCGGAGCGGGCCCTCTGGGCGAGCGAACTTGTGCCCTTCTTGAGAAGGTCCAAGGTATTGAGCGCTACGCCGGCGCCGTGAGCGCAAACTCAAATGTGGGAGCGCAACGACCGACCTTCGAGTGGGATGATGATAATCTCCTCACGACCTTCCCTGCACCATTTCTTGACCTGGTAAAGTGCATGGACCAAGACGCTCGCATCGACAACGACGAGATCTGCATCCTTGTCCGCCACAGCGTCGCTCGTCTTGCGTGGTTTTTCCCTATCCCTGTGTTTTGGTTCTGGATAGTCTCGCTCCTTGTCAGGGTGCTCCTTCTTGGTCTGTTTCTGTCCTGATGCGGGGCGTGGCTTTGCGCCATGGGGGACGATGGCGCCGCGGCGATTCGGGTTGGGATGGGCCACAGCCAAGTCGGGGTGTGGCTGACGTCGATCTCTCCAATTCCCAGATGCAGGACCACGAGTGACAGATTTTTCGAGCTGTTCGACCTGATGGCTCAGAAATGCGGCACCAAGAGCGCGGGACATGGCGAGCTTGTTGGGTGTGGGAGTCGTGGGAGGCCCCTGGGGGGAATAGACGAGTGTGTCGCTGTGAGGTAGAACGGGGGTATAACAGACAAGGGGAAGCATACGTTTGTTTCTGCCATGACATACGCCAGTTTCGTGATGATATTCTGTGGGGTGGTGGTGATAGTCGGTTACGAGGGAGAAGTGCGTGTCGCTCGTTCTCGGGTCCAAACCTAGTACTTGGCCGTTAACCCCATTATGTCAGCACTCCCAGGTTCAGCCCCCGCGGCGGCGCCGATTGCACAGCAAAACGAGTTGGAGGCGTTGACGCTGTGGACTGCAGTCGCCCTGACAAAATTCCTCAGCCTCGAGAGCTTTTTCGCACCAAGAATCAAGTACTACTGGGAGTCGCAACACTTGTTTCGATCCAAAGCGGGCGCGGTAATGTCTGACGAAGTCATCGGTACATGTTGTGCTGTCGCCGTCACCGCTTGTCTCGACGTGATCTCCGGCATATGTATCGACTTGACATCCATCCGTGAGTGCCAACTTCAATCCATCTCGCCCCGCCGCGCTGAAGAGGGTCGTACTTCAAGGACATTCGTGTACGGAGACGATGTGTCGTTGTTCCTGTCTAGCATGTCGTAAACACGCCCCAATAGACGACCCGCAAGAGGAACGAGACCCGCTCCTTCCATCGAATACCCAACAGCCTTCATCGCATTCCCCCATGCGCAGCCATAGCCACTAGACGCGCGGGCGCGGGTCCCGCTTCAAGTTGTCATTTGGTGCGTCCCACACGCAAGCCCCTGCCTCCGCTCACCCACGCTCTATAGATTAACAGTCCACGTATCGTTTCGATTTTTGTGTGTGTTGTACTCACGCTGTTTTCATAACCCATGTACGGACGTTCTCGTTTTAACTCATCAATCCATTCGTCTGCCTACGTCGTGGCCTCGTTTTACAAGAACTAGGTGCACTCTGAACATTGCGACTTGCAGTGCCTGCCTGTCTACTTGACCAAGTTGGCAAGGAGCCCCGTAAACGCCAGAACAAGCCAGGACAGGCGACCCGCGCATCCGTTGACGTGTGCACTCCCAGGAACCATCTGATATCCCTTAATGCTACCACTTCCGTGATCAGTTGTCCGTATCGGGGCGAGTATGGAGCTATCCCTCGCTGGCCAAGGTGGGTAGACATTCACAACTACGAGAAGATCGGTATTCCCAATGTTCACACGCGAACACAAAGAGAGATCTACACAACATCGTACCCAAACCCAAAATATCACAGTCAACCCAAAGCAAAACAAAGAAACCTTCTTTCAAACCCCAGGCAACGTGAAATCAGGATAATTCGGCCAATTCCCAAGCCCTGCCGGGTCACCCCCAATCCGGACCCACGCCGAGTGCGACGGCGTCGGTCCATCAAGCACGAACAGCTGATGCCAGCCCGGCGGACACACATACCGGTTGGGAGGCGCCGTGATGGTACACGTCGTCCCAGAGCAAGAAAATGTCGGGAACAGGATACGCCCGCCGCTCATCACGTTGCCGTGCGTGCTCGACGAAGCTGTATGCCAGTCGGCCGTCAGAAATCATCCCGTATCTCAGACGAGCGAGCGGAACAAAGGGGACCCACCTGCGATGAGGGAGATACGCATCGTGCTCGTCGTGCCTTGATAAAGCGTCACACTGATCGAGTATTGTCCGCCGAGCGCCCAATCCGTCTGTGTGATCGTAAACGTCGGTTGCCTGAATCCCTGGTTCAGATACGGAGGGATGTACACCTCGATCCGCATTTCTTCTGGATAGACATATGACCCGTCGGGGTTGTACGTCTGCGGGTCGGAGCCCGAGACCAACACCCGGCCGTCAGGGAGGAGGGTCGCCTCCGAGTGATAGAGCCGTGCGACGATCGTGTTGCCAAGGATCGATATGCGTTGACCGACGGGCTTCGATGGGTCGTACAGGAGCGCATTCAAGTTGGGGTCGCTCGCCAGTCCGAATCCGGCGACTCCTTGGTGAGCGCCATTCATAATCATGTACGTCCTGTAAGCAGATTTCTGTTAGTCTCACGCACGACGCACGTCTTGACCGTCAACGCTGGCTTACCCGTCCGGAAGCGTGACCATACACGGCATCACTCTCTTCGATGGCTATACACATCCACATCAGGCAAACGCGCTCGTAGCATACCACGGGTACACGCACCATTCTCTCCAGTGTCCATGTCGGATTCGAAGCCTCGGGCGTGATGGAGATGCAGTTATCGAGCGCAATACCACCACCAGGTGTCGACCCACCGCAAATGAGAACTACGATCGGATCCGTGTACGGGGCGTGTTGCGGGAGAAGCACCGACGTTCCTTCCATCGGATACGTCCGACCTCCGAGGAAGTTGTTCACTGCACCCGGCATGTTGGGTAATACTGTGACGGTATTGAACGTCACGGGATCTAGTATGCGGGCTTCGTTGTAGTAACCTGGACAAGTACGCCGATCAAGTAGCCGCGCCGATCCTAAGTCGTATGTTCCTCACCAATGAAGAAACGTCCGCTCGGAAGCACCATCAAGAATGGGTACAAGTTATTCGGGTCCGTCCGTTGCAAGTAGTCGAGTGTGATTACCGTGTCACCCCCCGCTGGCTTCGGAAGAATCTCCAGACTAGGTTGAGGTGTACCGTTGCTGCCAGCCTCTCCACCCACGACGAGGATACTTCCATTCGGCATCATCATCGCCGTCGGGTACCATCGCCCACGCTGTAAAGTCACGTAAACCTCCAACAGGACCCAGGTTGGACTGCGAACACACCTGAAGCGACAATTCGTTGACATTCTCCTCCCAATCACGCGTCCCGTTTACCCCCGGGCTTCCATCCGGCCAGTACAGCCTGACACCAAACGTCGACGAAAGTGACCATCCACCGACGTTGATCTGGCGGGCCCCTTTATCCGGGAGGATGATACTTCCAGAACAAAACACGTCCGACTTGACGTGCATCTCGCGCCACGCCTTCAAGTAGTTGTCCGTCAAGCTGATATCCAATTCATACGCCCCCGTCGAGTTGGCGTACTCGGACGTGCCATACTTTTCTAAAAATGTCACCTTGTTGTTGATGCCTACAGTCGCGATCAACGGAACGACGAGGCCGCCGATGAGGAACTGGTAATCATCGTGATGAGCCTCAGCCACGGAGGGTACAGTTATTTTCGGAAACTTGCCTCGTAAAATCCGGTATTCGCTGGCGTGTTCCAGACATTAAGCGCGGTCCCGGTCCAGTAGTAAGTGGTCAACCTGTTTGGACCTCCACACAGATGAATGGGGTCCCCGGAACAAGCCATATTACAATCTGAATCGGCGACATAGGTTCCGCCTTTGCTAGTGACGTCGGTGACATCACCACAGACTATCTCCCGAGTCAACCACAATGCAAAGGTGAGGAGGAAGACAGGAGAAAAAACGTACAGCACTGATTTGCGTACTCCAATCCAGCAGCAGGATATCCATATGCAGCGCACTGGTTCAAGCATGCGTCAACCGAGTTGTTCGTCGTCCAGTCCATCTGGTACGGGAACATTCTCACTCCGGTCCCTGGCTCACTGTTTATTTAAAAAATGATCAGGATATGGCCATTCTGATAAAGTATGACCACCTACGGGAGGCATCCTTGGTATTGCCATGATCCGGGAAGATTGGTCTTTTGAATCGTAGGAACGGGGAGCACGGTGACGCTGCCCGTCGAAGTGTACACCGAGACGCGGTTGGGGCCACCACATGTCTCCCTAAACTCATCGTTAGCCAGCGGGAAAAACAGCGGCGGTCCTTGCTTACGCTGCGTTTCCCCCACAGGCCATATTACAGTCGCCCCCGGGTGCCTGAACAGCGCCGTTCACCAAGTTGTTGCCACAGACTGGAAATGAAACAAGCCACCGTATCAGCCGCTCAGCGCTCATCGACGACGAAAAGAGGGAATAGACGTCCGACAGGTATAACGACACTCACAGCATTGTGTACTGTACTCGATCCCTGCAAGCGTGTAACCGTTCGAGCTGCAGTAAGCAGTGCAAGTCTCGACCGTCATGGTGTTACTGTCCAGTTCATTCCCGAGTATCCGTCCATTGGCGTTGTCCACGTAGCATGCGGCATACGTCCATGTCCCACCACCCCCTGTGGTCACTGTCGTATAGTTGTACAAGTTGAGACGGTTCGGACCTCCGCAATATTCGGAAGAATTTCCGGCGCACGTCATGTCGCAATCGGCCAGGGGCGTCGACGTAGACCCACCATTGAGCGCCAAACCACAAACTGATCAGTGCTACAGGGTCAATATGAATGGCTAGACCGAACAGGCACGACCACTGACAGCACTGAGTCGAATATTCCACGCCCGCCAATGTGTAGCCAGCATTATAACACGCGGTAGTGCAGCTTTCCACCGTCACACTGCTGACGGCAGCGCCATACGGCAATGCGCGATTGTCAACCGAATCACTGGGAAAAGTAGATTATCAGCGTCGAACACCCTAGCGACGAAATTCACAACTCGCCTGTAACATCCGAGCGAAGCCCAGTTACCGACGCTCGGTACAGTGATGGGACCCGGGGATGGCTGTGCACCACTCGAATAAACGTTCAGTCGATTCCCAGCCCCACAATATTCCGCAGAGTTGCCACTGCAAGGCATGTTGCAGTCTGAGGCGCTCGCGTTCGTAGCACCAGCCGCGAACGAGTTACCGCAGTCTGCAACGCGGAGTAAAGAACGCATTCATTCGAAGAAATGGACGAGCTCACAGCATTCGTTCGCATATTCAACGCCAGCATAGATGTATGAGTTGGCCCCAGTCGAGCAAAAGTTGATGCATGACTCGACGGTCATAGCAGTCGTGCTGCTGTACGAAGCAGCTGAGAATGTACGGCTTCCCACGCTGTCACTATCGAAAGACATGGTGAGTGATCGTCAACAGAGGCACCAGGTTACTTACGTCCAACACCCGTATGCTGTCCAGCTACCTGGGAGCGCACGGCGATCGACGTCGTGACGTGCGATCGGCGGTAATGCATGAGTCTAACGGTCATCGTGAGAAGTGTGGGGCCGAACGACAGAGAAGGGCCTACCTGAGAGATCAAAGCCGCCAACAGTGTGAAAAGACGAAGGGCAGCCATGTCAAACGACTGTCTTGCGGTTCCTGCATGCTGATGGGGTGCTTTATAGGCCATACGAGCGCCAGCTTCATTTCTGCCACTATATTTACCATGCGGTTCTCGGAAGAGTACAATGACTACTCTTGCGAAAAACCCGAGGCGATATGAGGGAATCTACCGATGACAGCAGCCAAAAAGTACCTGAATGGAAAGCATTTGGTGAGATTGTTTCGCCAAGCTTGGATGACAATGGTCACTTGCCACCCACTTCGTCCAAGCAGATCAAATGGTGGAGGTACGGTGTAAGGAACCCATATCCCCATGAGCTTGGCGCGGGACACGTGAAAGATGAAAGATCACGGATATTAGTCTGCCTTGACAAGACAAACTATGACCTATCAGAAAGACTCCCACCGCTCGTCGCGAAATCGGTTCGCTTACACGCCTTCGTGCTGCGATGGTAGGCTACAGCCTAGTGGCAATACTGGACATGTTGGTATTGAGACAGCTGAACGAAATTCAGGATTCGACGAGACCCGACGAGATCGTATGCTCGCTTCGAGGGTGGCACGATGTATTGCTGTGTGCAGTATATTTAGTGTGCCTGATGGAGGAAAGGCGGACGTAACTGATTGCGATGTCAAAGAGCGTCTATCGATGGCAATATGAATTTTAAAGGAAAACAAACCGAGAAAGATAAATAGAATTTCCATGCCCCTTGAGATAGTAGTGAAATGACATGTCCCGTGATGCCAGGGGTTTCGACTCACGGCCGAGAGACGGAACAGTGGATGCTGTCAGGGGAGACAGTTAGACGGAAACAGAAAATAGGATACACGCAGGCGGCTCAGTCCTCAACATCTCAACGCATCTTGGTCGGATGACGATGGGGGGCACATTGCTTCACGTAACGCGTAAACATTGAGACTGAAAGGGGAACTCACATGAGTTAGGAGATAGCCGCATGCTACTACAACGCTGCTCGGGCAAGGTTGTGTGCAGCTTGTGCAGAACGAGAAATCAGATCACCGAAGTTCACGGTTACCGCCCAATTAGTGTTGCAACCGTGTAGAGCTTCTAGAGACTAGTCAGCTGCCATCGTTCCAAAAAAAAAAAAAAAAGGAGAGATCAAAATCAGTTCTATTTTCATCTAGAACAATTACCATACAAAATGATCCGCCCTGCAGCGCTGTACATCGTGTCGCGTCCAGACCCCAAGGCAACAAGCGGACCTGGAAGGGGGAATGCCCCTGACCACGCGGGTAGGAGATAGTCACATGCTACAACACCACCCGGGCAAAGTTATATGCAGCATGGAACCGAGCGAGAAATCAAATCACCGAAGTTCTCGGATTACTGCCCGAGCAGGACCGACCGTGTAGAGCTTCTAGAGACTAGTCAGCTGTCATCGTGCCAAAATAAAAAGGAGGGATTAAGGCCAAATCGACTTCCACCTAGAACAATTAGCATGCGAACGATTCGTCCTGCAGCGCTGTACATCGTGTTGTGTCCAAACCCCCGGTGGATGGTTGCCTCACGTAAACAAGCTGGGTCACCTGGCAGGGGCATTCCTGGGAGTCCCCCTGACCAGAGACAGTCACACGCTACAAACATCTGGCAGATTCGAGGCGAGCCGAAATTCGGCAAGGGGTAGACTGGCCGTCCTGGAAAGGACCCATCCAGGAGGTTGTCGTCTTGCAGAGTGCAACTCTTTGTGAATCGGAGCGCGAATATGCGTCACGTGTGGGTGTCGGACTCTCCACTGGCGAAAGTGAGATCTTTGGTGACAAGACTCGCCAGAATTCTCGCTTCCCCACTGTCCAAGCCTCTCCATTCAACCTCACACAACTGCAAGTACGCCTACGTGATGAATACATGTTTGAAAACGGGTCCTTGTCAATGCTTCAGACGGAAATGCCAGTGGCGCCTAGCATCTACCGCAGCAAGTGCATGTAAACCTACTCCGCATCGACGAGCAACGGCCAAAAATCAATACCAGTGCACTGTTGCATATGATACCTCTCTCTTTGTACATTCAACTGGTTTTCGGTACAGGTACGACCGCCACCGCTGGTCAAAAGGATGCTCTTGCTTCGTCCCGTGCTCTCAACCGGTCACACGGCCATCGAAAGCCGAAATCAAACAAATTCAATCGTCCAGAACAACACTGCATCGTCCGGGTATATTGATCGAATACATAAACGAAATCACGACGAACATACAACAAACTTTCGTTAACCGCGTTCAGAGTCCTCGGTTTTCGAAGCTTGGAGTTCTTTTTTTTTGTGTCCAAGAAAAGAAAAAAAGAAGGAAATCGCCACAAAAGGCCCGAGATGAACAAACAACACACAGTCCAGCCTGAGTCCATATGGTATCGGGGAATCATTGCGCTTCGTAGCGCCGTACCGTCGACGATGCGTCGCGTTCAAACACCAGGCAACGTGAAATCAGGATAATCCGGCCAATTCCCAAGTTTT
Organism: Rubroboletus pulcherrimus; assembly: GCA_038091165.1. Lineage (NCBI taxonomy): Eukaryota > Fungi > Basidiomycota > Agaricomycetes > Boletales > Boletaceae > Rubroboletus > Rubroboletus pulcherrimus. The sequence goes on from JBBPNY010000648.1 coordinate 13,257, forward strand.
GCGGGGTCACCACCAATCCGGACCCACGCCGAGTGCGACGGCGTCGGTCCATCAAGCACGAACAGCTGATGCCAGCCCGGTGGACACACGTACGCGTTAGGAGGCGCCGTAATCGTACACGTCGTCCCAGAGCAAGAAAACGTTGGGAAGAGAATACGCCCGCCACTCATCACGTTGCCGTGCGTGCTCGACGAAGCTGTATATCAGTCGTTCGTCAAAAATCATCCCGTATCTCAGACGAGCAGCACAAGGGGGACCCACCTGCGATGAGGGAGATACGCATCGTGCTCGTCGTTCCTTGATAGAGCGTTACACTGATCGAATATTGTCCGCCGAGCGCCCAGTCCGTCTCCGTGATCGTAAACGTTGGTTGCTTGAATCCCTGGTTCAGATACGGTGGGATGTACACTTCGATCCGCATTTCCTCTGGATAGACAGCCGACCCGTTGGCGTAGTACGTCTGGGGGTCGGAGCCCGAGACCAACACCCGGCCGTCAGGGAGGAGGGTCGCCTCCGAGTGATAGAGCCGTGCGACGATCGTGTTGCCAAGGATCGACATGCGTTGGCCGACAGCCTTCGATGGGTCGTACAAGACCGCATTGTAGT
>JBBPNY010000649.1:0-13858 GCA_038091165.1 Rubroboletus pulcherrimus
CTCTGGGTAGCACAAGCCTCTTGCCACCCAGAGATGGTCAGTCTCCAACGAAAGCTTCTAGCAACGACCCGGAGCGTAGTACCATTCCCGACTTGTCCATGGGTATCAAAAGGTCAAAGTGAGAGTGGTGCGTGGTGCGTGGTATCATGCGAAACTGAAGAAGAAGAAAGGTAAACAACGCCCGCGTTTCAAAAAAAAGGTACAATAAATTATCGGAGATAACAGCTGTGCAAAGCATCCGTCCTCGTGAAGGACGTTAGGCGTTCGGTGTCGTCATCGTCAACGTGGAATGAGATCGGGGTCTGGGGGGTTTAAGCGATTAAGCTTCGACGACGGCCCTCGGAGGGGCGTGTAGGTGCTGCGTGGGGTGTTGCAGCGCCTCGGGATACGAGGGAGGACTTGGTCCTCCGTATGGTGGGAGGTCGGGGATATTGCAATCACAAGCCTGAGGCTGGGTCCGATGATCTGTGAGAGCGAACATGGCTACAATCGTCTCTTCCGTGTGTGGAATCGGATATCGTGGACGAGGGCGGCGATGTCCATTTATATGATGATTGTCAGTGTGGAGATCACGACCTGTGTTGAGGGAGAAGAAGGTCGAAGGTCATCAAACATGAATACATATAGGGTTGGGAGAATCGTACGGAGATGGATATCTGTCCACGGTCGTGATTGTGGTCGTGGTGTGGTCGGAGGGACGCCTTGGGTTTTACGGAAGCAGGGAAGTCGGGATATGAAGGAGAATGCTAACACGAGAGCGATGAAGCACACTGGGGGGTGTCGGGATCGGAACCTAGTCACTCCAGAGACCAATATGCAAAGAGACGTAGTGAGACCCACCCAAGCCGATAACGATTCCGAAGATTGTGTAGGGCTGGACGGCCCCACTCGGTGGTGGAGCAGTTGGCTGAGACGAGGGCGACGGCGGCGGCGGCGGCGGAACCGTTGGATTCGCTGCAAAGATGAAACCCGCACTGGGAGAGGTAGTGGTGAGACTGGGCTCATGGGTGGGGATGGATAATACAGCCATCACATAGGGAGCAGCAGTGAAGAGCTGCGGAGGGAGAGAGAAGAGAGCGTACGGACCGAAAGCCTTTTAAAGCTGTTAAAACGTACGACTGTCCCGTGTAGCGCCCGGCGCTGCGTATCATCCGTCCTCTCCGTCCGCCACGGAGGACATGTACAAGTGTCGGGTGATGTGGTATTGCCTGATCAGTGATACACGACTAATACATACCCTATCGCATTTTCTGGCTTTTCAGTCGAGTTTTGAAGTCCATGGACCTGCTGGACCCAGGGCGCTATAGGATGAACCGGGGGCGATGTAGCGGGCCAGAGTAGGTTGAGGCTACGCAAGACGAGGCTGTGAGGCTCAGAATTTCTTTCAAACTACACTGGAACAATCAGAAAATTCTCAAAGAATGTCAACAGCGTTGCACGTCATATATTCATAGCTCTACGTTTCATGCTTTGAGTACCAAGTATCATACTACACTGGGTGGATGAATTCATTTGGCCAACGACTTTGGGTTCAGGGCAAGGTCCGAAGTGTCACGTGTTGTCCCACCAGGCTGCATTTGGCTGATCGCAGTTAGCCAATCACGTCTATCCATCCATTCATGCTGATCAGCGAGGGACGGGAGCCTCTTTGACCCCCCCGCGGATCACGGTACAGTGCCTTGTCTTTTGAATTCAGGTTCAGTCATCTTCCACGAGTTCAGAGACGGATCTCATAAGTGTCTCGCAGATAGGCTGACTCTGATGAGTCCAGGCAACTCGGGGTAGACCCTGAGAGCGCCAGTCCCTTGTAACATAACTCTTATCACGTTCCGGTAGACGGGGTAGTTTCTGATACGAAAACGAACCAGTTCGTATGCACCCGCATGCGGTTGCGCGTGGAACGCCACACTGCCCCCGCCATACATTAACACTCTCACAACAGCTACATCAATATTTGGAGGCAACCTAAATGTAAGATATTTCAGTGCCACGGGTGCGTCTGCATATTGCGTTCCTGTCGAGATTATATCAAAGTTTGTGCCAGGATTAAAGTCGATAAGACCTGTTTTAGCATTTATTTCGAGGGTGGGATAAAATATTGTCCAGCCTGGATCGGTGGCGACAGACCAATCCGGTCCTAATGATATGTAATCGGGCAGCCGTCCCGTCCTATCGACTCGACGGCTTGCCCGGTTCTCATATATACCCTCTCCTGACAATACATGAAAATTAAGTCCCTCCTCATACAAGAAGTGCTGTATTCCCATTTCATTCAACATTTAGATCGGGCTTAGATATATTAGATCAATTTATGTCCCAATGTCCCAATGTAAAGTGTGATACCCTGTGTAGGACAATCTAACGAGCCTGGGGTGCCTGCCCTGCTTCTCCGACCGCGCAATTGCCTCAGTGTGAATTTGCCTTCCATTGGTCCCCTGTTCCTGCCGGCCAATTTAGATGCCACGGTCCTCCTCTAAGTCGCGTCGACGTGTGACGACCGAGTGGTGTTTGTGGGGAGCAGAGCGAGGATAAGGGCGGGCTTAAATATGGATCAATCCGTTGTATCTAATCGCAGACTCGACACATTGTGGACAGGGACGCCTCCGATCTCAACAAAAAAATCATGGGAACATTATAAGTATAGAATGTCCTCTCACATCATCATCTAAATTTTAAAAAAAACAGGGCAACAAATATTGTACGTCAATCACTGGCACGTCTAGTAATTGTTATCTCCGGGGCGTTACGACTTGGGGGGACTAATGACTAGAGTCCGGGCCATTTGGCGTCTTGGATATTGCGGCGACCACGGGCATATTTGTGTGCTGGATTGGGCGCCTGCGACGGATTTGACCTTACATCGCCTTGTCAATGTACGGGGCTAATAATTGACAGGTAAAGGAAAACACGTACCCGTACGGCGTGTAGGGTGCGCCGGACGATTGGCTGATCGCGGCCAAAACCTGGCCGCCACAAGAGCAAGCGCCACTGGAATGGCTAAGGAACAAGTCATGATGGATAAGCCTAGCCCACTCACCGATGCCAATAGCGACGAAAAGGATTTGGACGGGGTCTCCACCAAGGAATGAGATACCTGTGTAAGCGAATGAAGTCATTGCGTGAAGAAAAGCAGGTGAGCGATCGCCCGAAGGAGGTCGAGTTGCGAGAGACTAGAGTGCAGCTGTGGGGTGGATGTACAGGCTATATAAATGATGTGGCCCCGGATTGGCCCCAGGAGGACTTCATCGGTTTCGGAGATCATCATCAACGGTGTGGCACCGGAGATTTGCCGGGAGAAGCTCGTCGTTGTCGGAGGTAGCAGAATCGAACCGGTGACCCTGCGACGAACCTTATGAGGAAGTTGGTGGTCTCCTGCTACCGTTTCCCTGGCAAAACGAGTGTTGATCTTGTACGTCAGACACAGCTGTATGGCGGATTGTGCCAGAAAAAAATATTATTTTGGAAATAACCATTTTGACCTGTCCCGGTGACTTTTTTTGCTTCTCGTAAGCGTGCTCGAAGATAGTGAAACGTAATTCTGGCAGGACAGGCACCGGATTACCACTGTACGCGGATGCAATGGTTGGTAATGGTGCATAGATCTTCTCGAAGGGACCTCTGTATACAGGAAGTCATATGTGTGCTGTTCCAGGGCGGACGACGCGAGACAAGCATGCAAACGCACCATTCCATGGAACAACGATGCTGATTGGATTAACTAGATGTATAATCTTCCGGTCTGCGATCGGATTCATAGTCAGCGAACTGATCGTCATCACAGCTTGAAAACGAAAGCGTCGTTCAAATTCGTTCGCTCTGCTCACAGAGTCGTGTCTTGTATGGAGAAACGACTGGTTTGAGGACCGGGAATGCGACGCCACATGTCACCCGGGGGAGGCTATGCGTCCTTGAAAAATCCTGCCAAGCGTTATCTTGGAAGTGCCGGGTATGTTGTTGGGTTGACAGGGGGACCGGCCATGATGCGATGCCTTCCAATTCGGTGTTGGCGTGTTTCCACGCCCTTTCTTTGCGATGTGGCAGGCTCCTTGTGGCCAGCCAGGCCAGGCGGAAACAACGTGTTTTTTTGCCGTCACCGACCATGGGTCCGTCAATCGGATGGCGACAAGGGGGGAAAACCACCGACAACATGGGGCACAGGCTCGTGGGGGAGTCCCGGAATGTAACAGATCGAGTCCGCAATTGGATAAGCATGAATGTCCCGGCGTTACTATGGGTGTATGGCGGCCGCAATGTGGCGTTCCGTGTGCCAGCCGCGGTCGCATGCGAACTGGTTTTGACCGAGAAGTCGACGGGGTTTGATATTCTCAATAAATGCGCCGGAGTACGGTAGTGCCTCGTTATTACCCTGAATTCCATAGTGGACGACGTCCGCTTGTTTAGAGGGTAGCTCGGGAAATCTCCATGAGAGGCAGCCACATATGTGTATACTCTACCACGGTCATATCGCTGTTAACGGGGGGCACGGAAGGGGAAAAAAAGAAAGAGAGAGAAACGCAGTGCAAACGCAACATTCAATCCCACCTTGAGCACTCCAAAGTGGTAACCTCCCTGACCCGCCCGCACCCGCCCGCACCCGCAGGCGTCATCAAGTTATCTTCGGATCCCGGTAATTGCCCTCGAAGCGCCACGTTCGTGGAATAAAACACGCCAGATGAGGTGGGTCCAGTTGATCCGGATAGCAAAGTTGCGCCCGAAGTAAAAGGGGGGTTGAACAGGAGATTGAGATTGAGGGCGTGGTGTCTTACTTTGAGGCAGTGTGCGTCGGAGATGGATGATGGCCCCGTTGGATTGGTAAAGGGGCAACGTACGAAAAGGGTGCTCGTTGTATTTCTGAACAATGAGCTCGGTGGAACGGAATCCATACTGTGGCTGCGGCGCATTCCCACCAGGAACGATGATCATCGGGTGTTGTCAAGAGATCGTCATCAAAGGCTCGGATGCGGTAGAAACGGATCAAGAGATGTGTTTCATAGCAGAGTGGGACCCAGATCGTGACCCAGAAGTGTGGCTCACTGCCCAGGTCACCAAGATCTATCGTTGAACACTGGGATATGTTCTTCTGTCACCTCTCCATGTGAACTACGTTTCAAAATCAGGGAGATCTAATATGTTTCAGCCTACCACATGCTGAGAGTGATATATGTCACTCAACAAACGACATGGGTCTGATTCTGGTGGTCAGGGTCGCAGTGCTGGCAAGGCTCTATTCATAGCAGCATCACCGACGTGATGCTCAGCACTTTGAACCGACATTTCAAGGACCATGTTTGACTCGGAAGTGTCGCCTGCATCGACGATAGCCTCGCTTGACGGCTTGCCTATGCTTGTAAACAATGTTGACCCTAGCGGGCAACGGCTAAATAGGAAGGTATTTCCAGCTGCAGTAGTCGGCCAGAAAAAGGAAGAACGGAAGACGGTGAGCCCATTCCCACGAGCTGTGGGTGTGGGGGGTAAAGCTCATCAAGCAAGGCAGAGAAAGTACTGCGATTTGCTTGAAGACGAGATGTCCTCGAGAGGCGTTTTCTTGTCTCTCGTTCATTTCTATGTCTGTGTCGCTGGTTATGGATTGAAGCTGCACAGTGTGGGAGTCACTAGTCACTCCGGCTCGAGGAAGTTGCCAGTTATGAAAGGGCATGCGGTGTGCTTGTTTGTCGGTGTCCGTGCGCAAAAGGGCCAGTTCACCGCCATTGGATCGATACGGTGCAATTGTACGGGAACCACACCAAACGAATCACGATGCCTCCGCTCAAACCTTCCCTATGGCCAGAGACCGAGTGTGTACCGTGGCCTATTATGCCACAGCATGTTTGTCACTGAGCGGCGCTCACGTCCGCAAAACGCAGGTCCCGGGCTCCAAAGGCCATCGCCCCACGTTATAGTTTGCTCTCCATCTTCAAACCGAGTCCACCCACCAAGTCCCCCGCCACGTCCATGCATCGTTGTTTGCTCATCTCCGAAATATTTTGTCTTATCCTTGGGTTTATACAGCAGTTCGAGGAGGGTGAATGCAGCAGGGAGGACCGTACGCTCGGCAGGCGAACGCTCGCATCGGTTGCTCGGACATGTCGCGCGTTCAACGCACCCGCATTAGATCTGCTTTGGATGCGTCTGGACAGCCTAGATCCCTTGATCAAAGTCCTGCCAAGTCGCCTGTGGGCCAAAAAACATTCTCGCTTCGTCGTGCGTCGTCTTTCCCGATCCTCAATCTCTTATCCCCAACTTGACTTCTTTCGTCCATTGTGTCACAGGTCCGGATGCTCATGGGCGAGAAGCATTGGTCGACGTTCCGCAAATATGCAGTGCGCGTTCAGTTCCTCCGCGGTCCTTGCCGTCGTATTTCTCCATCCGTTCAACGCAACGTCGTCGTCGCCCTCGCACGATTTTCGGCAGATTCCCTTCTTCCCAACCTCACAGAACTCGTTTGGAGCGAATCGGACACTTTCAGCGTCATCGATCCGACTGTGTCTCTCATCAAGTACTTTGCAGGGCCACGGGTAGTCACTATCTCGCTCTTTCTCGTCTCTTGGCCAATCATTGTTTCTGCACGGGCGGTACTCGCCGATCTACCCAATCGATGTCCGAACGTGACCTCCTTTACCGCCATCCCCCACGCTACCCTTAACGATCACTCTCGAGATATCCGTGACATTGTAAGCAAATGGTCTAACCTGCGGATCCTGCGCTCCTGCGGAGTTTCCCAAACCGTCATGGACGAGCTCGCGTCCAAGGAAACGTTGAATACGCTCAGCATCGAGCTTAATAGTTGTGCCGTGGATGTTTATGTCGAGAAGCTCCCACCCATGGTTCATACGTTTTCGCTGGAAGGGAGTAACGCCTTGCACTGTATACGGTACCTTCAGACATTGCAAGGGAATCCGACGTGCCTCCGTCTCCATGTCGGCCTGGACGTTACACTCCCGTCGGAGATGGATACTCTTTTCCAAATGCTTCCGACGCGGTTCGATACCGCCCAACTGCGAAACCTGACCATCTCGTTGAGGTCCTCGTTTCGCCGCCCGCTTGCGCTACATCTTTCGTTCCCGCTCGCAGAACATCTCTTGGAATCTCTGTATGCCTTCTCATCGCTGGTCACATTGGACATGAATTCGTTCTGCACGTCGGAGTTGGACGACGCTGCTTACGAGCGGATGGTGGGGGCTTGGCCGGAGTTGAGGTGTCTGAAAGTGGGCGCGGCAGACGTGTCCAGAGCGCAGCCGGTAGCGAGTGTGGGGGCGGTGATAGCAGTGTTGCGGTCTTGTCCGTGTTTGGAGACGTTGCATATCGTGTTCGATGGGTCGATTCCGCCACCGCCGTCTACAGGGATACAACACGGGGGAGCTGGCGAGGCAGAGAAAGTGGGAGTGGAGGAAAAGGAGGGACGAGTGGTGACGGGCCGGACCCGCTCGTGGGGCATCTCGAATCAATACATCACCCAGATCCATGTGGGGCATTCGCCGATCGGGGAGGACATGGACGGGCTGAAGGACTTGGCATCGTGTCTGAGATCAGTGATGCCGCGGCTTGGGAGGATTCAGTCGAGGAAGGAGCCCCTCATCATGCTCGATATGCCCGACGTGGCAGAATCAGAGGGATGGCAAACCGTGCAGCGCCTACTGGTGGAAAATGATATGCATTCAACAAACTTGCCTTCAAAGCTTGACTAGCCTGACGGTGCACCCGGAGGAGATGTGGTGTGCATACCGTAAATCACAAGATTCCGGGAGTACCTTTTGTATTTGTAGCCCCATCTAGATCACTTTCCAGTATCATTCGAACCGTGATTTGAGCACCGATGCACTCACATTCATGAGTGGGAGGGCGATACGTCCGGCTGTGCAAGCATCAGATCACGTTCGAGAAACCGACAGGAGAGTGATGACATCAAACGAAGAATGGAAGCGGGAGAATATTCCCGAGCGGGATACAGCGCGATTTTTGTGGGCGAGCTCGTAGATGGTACCACATGCAAGATGGATTGTCAGGTAATGGCACACATCGCGTTCAATAGTGGAACCGATCTCGGTGTGTGAAACGGGTCCCAAAACGAGATTGCCCCACCCGCAGAGGATACCATGAATTTCCCGTCGGTGGCGAACGTGGAGAGGGTGAGCCCCATAATCAATATCGACCGACTTCTGATCGCGATCTTCCTGACATGATCAACATTGCAACATCGTCTCGTCTGATAGCATCGGCACGCACCTGTCGTCATCGTCGACTCATCAGTGATTGGCACGGCGAATACGAGGATGCTGTGCGTGCATGTCACAGTTTCAAGGCACACTGGACGGGTCCGTGTATCATATGCGCGGTACCACACGCCATATACAAATACACATGCCCGAATATCGATATAGATCATTTAGTGTCCTCGACATTCGGCACCGTGACGGCAATGAAGGAGACTGCTGTGTGATGTCCGAATCTCCATAAGGAGACCCTGTGGTCCCAATCCCGATCCCATAACGACGCAATGAGTGCCAAGCGGGATTCACAACCAATGGATAAGCGCCACCGAGAGTAAATATCGATCGCACTCGACAAATACCTGATGTATGATGCCAGTGCAGTGGGGGAGTATACAAGTGGATGCACGACCAGAGCGACTTGCAACCACCCCGGTGCTTTGAAACGCCAGCGTTCTTCAGAATTTTGCAGGTGCTCCTCGTTGAATTATTCCCTGCACAAGTCTACAATAGCACGTCAGAGATGAAAACCACGCATTCATACATCGAAAGTATCGAGAACGAACTGTATGGAATCACTTCATCTGCATGGTACACATTTGGTGTCCGCGGTTGAACTCGTTCTCGTCCAGCAGGCAATAGCGTTGACATGACATTTGGGTCCAGTGATTAGGAGAGGGGGCAGGAAAGTTTTACGCCGATAAGATGGTGTTGAGTAGTTGAACATCATCATCGAACTCGGCAATGAGTTCTTGTCAAGAGTGGTCTGGGCTCCATTCGAGGCAGATATGGCTGAGGACGCGTTGTACGGCCGAAATTGATTGGCTGTCTGGAGACCTCGTCCATATATCGATGGCGGACGAGTATTTTTTTTGCTGGGTGAACTCGGGGACACCAGTGAGCTTGCGGGTCTCGTCGGATACGACAAGTTTCAATTTGGTTCCGATCAAAACTCCGCTATGCGCAAGACTTGTGTTCTCCATGTTTCTTTTCTGCTTGACCCATCGCTGGGCTGTCTCGTGTTCTCTCGATGTTTTCACCCTCGTGCTAGAATGTAACTGTGGCATCGCAACACGTTCTTCAGACCGTAGCCTCTTTCGGGAAACTCAGACGGCATCAACGAGTGGACCGTCATGTTACAAAACCGATTCTTGGATACAATTGCTCACATGCGTATTATTCCCAGTCTGGCTCAACGCTACAAATTAGATGATAGGTTCTGTAAAGGATACCGACAGGTCAATACGGTCGGATGACTATACGAAGCAAGCACACGTACCTTTGGCAGGCAGATGGTCCCCTTGACCTCCGCGCTGTTTGGTGTCAAACTCTATTGCGCAGAGAGTTCAGTATGTATCGTTCGCTTCAAAGTGGATAGACATTACGTGCTGGATCGCGCGTGGCGGCGCCGGCGCGCTTGTTTGCCCCCGGTTCCTTGTCGACACCCTCGGACAGCCGCTTGAGCTCTCGTTTTGTGAGTTCATCGTCTGGGATTTTCTGGGTGGCTTCCTTGGGGAAGGCATCGACAGGTTTGTCTCCGATGAAATTCTGAGTGACCATGGCGTGCGCAGAGTTGATGGACGAGTTGAGAGGGGATTGGTGACATCAATCGGATCCCACCGACGCCACTAAGAGCTATACGTCGGGTTGACGCCGGGTTGGTCCGAGCACGAGCGTCTATGTACATGCAACGTGTGAACTGAGTTCCTATGTAAACTCATCATCCAGGCATCGGCCACGGCGCGACCGCCCCTCAGGCTGTTGAGTAATCCGTAATTCAACGTTTCCGGTCCATTGACAGTCATGTCGCCCTTCCAAAAACGACGAAAACCCGACCGCACATCGATGTGCTTTCCCTGTTGCTTGCCGCTCACCTCCGCCGACCCAGAACCCACACAGTCCGCCCCGTGCGCGTCCTGTTCCCGTACCACGCATTGTGCTCACCGAAAAACACAGGTCTCGACACCTCGTCCCAAAGGCTACAAAACACTTGCTCTCCATACCGCAGTGCCTCAGACCCAATCGACCCACAAAGGCTCCTGCCACCTCCATCCATCGCTGTCTCCTCGTCTCCGAAATCGTCTCCCTCATTCTCGACTTTATACGCCAATTTGACCAGTCTCCCGAGAGTGAACTCAAATGGGATCGCACCTCGGGAAAACGCACCCTCGCATCGCTTGCCCGAACGTGCCGCGCCTTGAGCGCTCCCGCGTTGGATGCACTGTGGATGCGTCTAGACAGCCTCGATCCGCTGATCAAAGTATTGCCTCGCCGCATGTGGGCCAAGAAACACTACCCCTTTGTCGTGCGTCCCTTTGATCAGCTTCACATGCTCTTCAGACAATTATTCCCCACAGGTCCGGATGTTCATGGGTGAAAAACAGTGGGCGACGTTTCGCAAGTATGCCGAGCGCGTCAGATTTGTCCGTGGTCCTTGTTGGCGCGTGCCTGCCACAGTCCAACATAACATCATCGCTGCCCTCGCAGGGTACCCTAAAGCATCTCTTCCCTTGCTTCCAAATCTCACCGAGCTCGTATGGAGCGAACTCAAGATGTCCAACCTGATCGATCCGAGCGTGTCTCTTATCAAATACTTTGCAGGCCCAGGCGTAACCACCGTCTCCCTCTTCCTCATCTGCTGGCCCAACCACGTCTCCTCCGAACGTGCCGTCCTCGCCGATCTCCCAAACCTCTGTCCCAACGTCACCTCCTTCACCGCCTTCTTCCCGCGCTCCTCCTACAACGATCATTCCCGTGAAATCGGCGAAATCGTTCGACAATGGCCGCACCTCCGCATCTTGCGCAGCTGTGCACTCTCACAACCGGTCATGGACACGCTCGCGTCCAGGCGAACACTCGACACCCTCAGTATCGAGCTCAACAACTCGAGTACCGCCCTTTACGTTGGTCGACTCCCACCACACGTCCAAACGTGGTCGCTCGGCGGCAACAGCGCCGCCCTCTGCTTGCGCTACCTCGAGACCATCCAGGGTAGTCCGACGCGTTTCAACCTACGGATCGGCGCGGACGATTCGACGACGGGGGATATGGATGCATTGCTGGGTGTGTTGCCGACCCGGTTAGACAAGGCCCGACTACGCACGCTCACGATCGAGTTGACGTCGTCGTATTGGAGCACCCCCGCAAGCGACACGTTTTCCCTCTCGCCTTCCCTCCTCTCTTCGCTCGCTTCGTTTCCCTCGTTGAGAGAGTTGGACGTGAGTACGTATTGCGCGGCCGAGGTGGATGATCGGGCGTACGAGGCGTGGATAGCCGAGTTGAAGGGCTTGACGAGTTTGAAGGTGGGGGTAGGGGATGTGACCAAGGCGAGGCCACTCGCGAGTGTACGGGCGGTGTTGGCGGTGTTAAGGGCGTGTCGACAGTTGGAGACGTTGTGGATCGCGTTTGATGCGTCGGTGATGCCGCCGTTGGAGGATATCGGGGTCGACGAGAGGGTGAAGCAACGGGGGGAGAGCGGGGACAGGGACAGGGGGGCAAGGAAAAACGAAAACGAATGGGGCGTGACAAATCACCGCATTACGCACATCCGCGTCGGACATTCGCCGATCGGGGAGGACGAGAAAGGGTTGGAAGCGCTGGCGAGATGTTTGAAGGCGGTGATGCCACGGTTGGAAAAGATTCGAACAGACAGGACGTATCCGTCGGAGGTGGACGCGCGGTGGGGGAGGGTACAGGAGATGTTGGTGGACAGATGAGGGTGTGGTGTCTCTTTTCTTGATTCGTTTTGCTATAATCATTGGCTCCGAGTTTTTTTTTCTTTTGAAAATGTTCCCATCTACGTTGTACAACTAGTGTGTATCATCTATCTGAATTCCTTGGTCGTGATTCTTCTTTACGTGCGGTCCTTGTTTCGACTATATCACACGGGTTACGTCGTGCCAACTGTGGAAAGAATGGCATTCTTTTCTACCGATATCCCTGTACAAGTCGTGCATCTCCTTGCTTGGGTTTTGCATGCTCGTCACGCAACCGTATGTCATCGGCCCTCATCTTGCGATGGACTGGCAGATCTGGCAGTACCTCGAGTAAGTTGACAGATTTAAGCATGCTGTTAACAGTGTACACACAGTAGTCATCCCAATCAAGCCTCCTACCGTTCGCTCCGGACCAAGGTATGACGCGAAGCAGGTGACTTTTCCGTTCCCTTTTTTTCTCTCTCGGTTGCTCAGGTTTATTCAAACGGACCCCAAGTCCCTCACCATTCAGCCGACGATCACCGGTCACGTCGCAAAGGCCGTCGTGCTCGCTGGCCAAGGTCAACACGAAGCCTCATTAGAAGCCTTGGACACTGCCCTCTGCAGCTGCGGCATAGACGACACTCGATTTATCTTATTAATAAGGGTATGTATGTATCTCGTTCGATCGATCGCACTTGAAGCTTGACCCATGGTGGACGGTCGTCCTTTTTCCGCACAGGCGATCCTCTTGTTTATATCCGGAAAGCATGCCTACGCCATAGCGTGCGTAAACGACCTCGATGATCGCCGTCGCAGACGACAGTGCAAAGTACAATTGTGTCCAGGCGCGTTGATGTTTACCCCTTGTCCAATGCTGACGCACCGGAACGGTGGAAACCCGCTAAGATCAACCCTCTCAACTAGGTCCTCGCAATGATGTATCTGATGGACAGAAACCCGGAACGCACGATGCAATCGTTTGAGCGCGCCACGTTGCTCTCGTTTTTCTCGACAAGGATTTCATCTAACGACGATTTTGCTGGTACGTTCGTGATGGTGACGGAACGTCACCTCTTTTTTTCCGAGCTGCACATTACTTAAAAACGTTTGTGAAAGCTATTCGGCCGGTCTTTTGAAGAGCTTGAAATCGCGGTTCGGTACCCTCTGAGGGGAGCCGTTACTGCATGACATGGCCCATCTGAGCCCGAGTGTCTCTTGTCGAGACGTGGGGACATGCTGGGCAAATGCAGATTCAAAAACCCTGGACACGTTATGGCGTATGTTGTATATACTGTACGGATACCTAGTACTAGTTTGTCAACGAATAGCTGATCCCTCATCTTCGGGTTGGAATAATAGAACTCTAGTGCGACCCTAGAAGGAAGTCAGTGTGCGAGGAGAGGCCGACCTGCCAGTGGGTTGTCAAGCCTGTTTGCTGCGCCCGACAGGGTTTCCTAGTCCGTCAGCACTTTTGTATTTCCATGCGGTACCACCTGGATACTAGTCCACGGCCTAAGGCATTCTATAAGGGACACTGAAAGTAACTGGTGAACACCAAACCAGACACAAGAGCAGCACTTGGGATGTCATTTTGGAATCTGATTTCATTGCATAAAAACAGTGGGGGAGAGGCAAAGAATCAAATGCGTTCTATGGTGCGAGAACAGCATGAGGACGTTGGGAATCCCCGAAGGGATCAGAGATGGGTGCACCGACATGCTAAGCCAATGTGAAAAATAAGTCAAAACACTGAATTGGCGAGTCGGAAGGTAGACTCACTCTTACGTTGCATAGAGCCAAATTCTTAGTGGAATGCAATGATGCTAACACCAGCGGAGAAAAGGATGGTGTCCCCCCAGGAATCAATGTGCCACACCAAACCCGTCTTGGAGACATTGTCGACATAGGTGCGAATGCGAAGATACGTCCGGCAGTCCAACGTGTTAATAGACG